>JAMZAV010005056.1:0-79260 GCA_024449915.1 Sweltsa coloradensis
AACACAGCAGGTGAGAGACGACGGAGAGACGACAGAGTGATGCAACCAATGACCTCCGTCTCAGCAAGCACTCTCGCAGTGGCTCTATAGGCACCGTACTCCAGCATAGGAGTGGGCAGGGATAAGGGGACCTCCCAGTCATTGAAGGTGTAGTTGCCCTGTAACAAACACAGCAGGTGAGAGGAGACAGACCGAACGCAACGCTAAACCACACAGACAACAATTGGTTCAATTCAAATGTCAATGTATTGACGAGATATTTTAATTTTCAATTAAAGGCTATTGTACTACCTCTGGCCGATAATTAGAAATTCGAAGAAACATGTCTGAAAAGTTTGCTGAATGAAAGAAGGCCTTTAATAACAGAAAAAAATTTGAAATTTTTTGGGCGGGACATAACCTCACTATTGGAAATTAGATATTTTTGGACAAAAGTGTACACTACAAATCTAGTTCAAAATTAAATTTTGAGAATCGGTTTTCTGGACATAGTTTCTGAATTCCTTTAGCTATAACTTGACTATAGCTAAATAGTTTTCCGAAAATAACAGTTGGTGTACGATTTTTTTTGTCAAACGGTACGAATACGATTTTGTTTTCAGTTTTGTACCGTTTGACAAAAAAATTCGTACCCCAACTGTTATTTTCAGAAAACTATTTTAGCTATAGTCAAGTTATAGCTAAAGGTGTTTAGAAACTATGTCCAGAAAACCGAGTCTCTAAATTTAATTTTAAACTAGACTTGTATATTACACTTTTGTCCAAAAATCTAAATATAATTATCCAAAAATTTAGGTTATGTCCCGCCCAAAACAATTCACATTTTTTTCTGTTATTTTAAAGGCCTTCTTTCATTCAGCAAACTTTTCAGACATGTTTCTTCGACTTTCAAATTATCGGCCAGAGATGGTACAATAGCCTTAATGATAATTATGAAAACTAGGACGCTTAGCAAACGCATTTTCCAGACGCGTTTATGTATGGTTGACTTTTTCTATCCTTTTATTGTCGTTTTATAAGGTGTCCTTATTACGTTCAAGCGTGAACCATGTCCAGTGGCGTGGCGAACATACCAAATCGGAGCCCAGGCACCGATACAAAAGGGGTGGGTGGGTGGTCCCCCAGGGACCCACCCACCCCTTACTTTTTAATGAAACATAATATGTTATATACTTTATATATATACTTTGCATCACCGAACTGTCTCGATACAAAAAGGGTCTTTCATCCAGTACTCAATTCCAAGCATTATTTCAAGAAATACGTTCTCATTTTCATGACTATAGCTGCATCTTTACAGCTTTACAGCATGGATGATTCGGTTGGTTGTGCTTAATACTGATGCAGGTAACTTCACTTTCCACCTCCACCCAATGTTCAGTGTGTACAATGCTGAACTTTTTGCATTACTTCAAAGCCTACTATATGTCCAAAGGAGTAACGTATCAAAGTTTCTAATCTGCACAGGGTCCATGTCTGACTTCATTTCAACAATGCGAGGCGACCTACTGCAAGCCTGCGAGTCAGAGAGAGACCGAGAACCGACCTCTAAATACTGACGTACACGACGCATGCTGTAGGCTACTGTAACCTTGTAACCGACATTGGCTTTAAGGCTATTGTACCACCTCTGGCCGATAATTTGAAAGTTGAAGAAACATGGCTGAAAAGTTTTCTGAATGAAAGAGGGCCTTACTTAAAACAGGAAAAAAAGAAGAAAAAAAAATTGGGCGGGACGTAACCTTACTTTTGGCCATTATGTGTTGTTTTTTTGACAATAGTGTAGCCAGCACAGTTATTTGCAAAATTAATTTTTGAGAATCGGTTTTCTGGATACAGTTTCTTAACACCTTTAGCTACAACTTCAACTATAAGGACAAATAGATTTCTGAAAATACAGTTGGTGTACGATTTTTTTTGTCAAACGGTACAAATATGATTTTTTTTTATTTTTGTATCGTCTGGCAAAAAAAATCGTAAACCTACTGATATTTCAGAAATCTATTTGTCCTTATAGTTGAAGTTGTAGCTAAAGGTTTTAAGAAACTATATCCAGAAAACCGAATCACAAAATTTAATTTTGCACTATCTGTGCTGGCTATACACTATTGTCAAAAAAACGACATGTAATAGTCGATAGTGAGGTTATGACCCGACCACCAAAAAATATTTTTTTTCGCTGTTATATTAAAGGTACTCTTTCATTCAGCCAACTTTCATGGACTTCTAAGGTTTTGACCCTACCCTGATTACAACAGCCTAAAAGCCCCCTAAAAGGCCTACACAATTTAGCAATTGGGCGGCCATGTTCGAAGTCCTTCGAGTGCAAATGCACCGCCGTTTGGATGAAAAAATGGACGGCGGTGATTTACTGCAATCACTAATCTAGACCAGAGTCGATAAAGAAGTTTTCCCGTTGGGGAGGTCCTCCAACTTTGAAAAGTTAAAATATTTCTTTCCGGGACATATCAGAAAATAAAAATGTGCATGACACTCCACTTTACATTCTGAGCACGAATCAGGAGTCATAAATAGATTACATTCAACTATTCGGCCGTAAAAAATAAAAACTGTTGAAAACCTCACTTAAAATTTACTAATTGCACACCCATATACGCCGCATCTACCACTGAACTGGCAAACAAGTGGATTTCTACTCCAAAATTTTCACCGTATTATTTTATATCAGTTTTAACCAATACGGACAATTTGGGTCAATTTTGACTTCCTTCTTGAAAAGGTCAAAAAAGTTACTTTCCTGGACATACGAGAAAATGTTTTAAGATAACATTCTATTTTTCATTACTTTCACGCATCAAAAGTCTAAAACAGATTTCGTTCAACTCTTTGGCCCCGAAAAATAAAAATCGTTAGAAACACTCTTTTAAAATTTAACATTTAGGCACCCCTGTACCCCGCATCCACCACTGGCCAACTGGCCAAAAAGTGGATTTTGACTCCAAAAAATAACCCTTTCAGAATATATCAGTTTTAATCAAAACGGGCAATTTGGGGCCATTTTGACTTTTTTAAGTCAAAATTAGTTTTTCCGGGACATACAAGAAAATTAAATGTGAATAACATTCTATTTTTCATTTCTTTCACGAATCAAAAATCGAAAACAGATTTTGTTCAACGCTTTGGCCCTGATTTTTTTTTGGAAACTCATCCTTGAAATTGACCCCTTTGGGCACCCTTGTACCCTGCATCCACCAATGACCAACTGGCTAACAAGTGGATTTCGACTCCAAAATAATAACCCTTTTAGAATATATCAGTTTTAAACAAAACAAACAGCTTGGGGCCATTTTGACTTTTTTTGGGGGAAATGACAAAAATGTTATTTCCGGGACATACAAAGAAAATTAAAATATGGATAAAATTTTATTTTTCATTCCTTACACGAATCAAAATTATAAAATGGATTTCGTTCTGGCCTTGAAAAATTAAAATCGGTTAAAAATTCAGCACAATTGACCCTTTGAGCACCCCTTTTCCCCGCACCCACCACTGGCCAACGAGTGAATTTCTACTCCTGAATAATTAACCTTTCATAATATATGGGTCCGCAGCAAGGGGGGGGGGGGTCTCACTAACGGTGAGGGTCGGTCTACTTATTTGTGATGTGCCATTTTACAACTTGATTAATTGTTCAGTGTTAATTTTGAGTAAGTAATTTGTGTAATCCAATTTGTATTTATTGTTTTGCTTTGTAAATGAGTTTTTATAGTTAAATTGGATTTACGTAACACATCCTCGTTTGGGCCGTTTGGCGTTTGGACGTTTAGGCCCAGAGCATGGCTTTGCTAATCGTAAAAGGCTAGGAAAGATGAAACGTCCATCTCGCAAACATCACCTAGCAAGGAGGTTGGGTATAGTATATAATTACGCCCTGAAACAAGAGGCGAGCTGTGACAGTAGTAGACTTCTCCCCTTGACGACCTCCCCGACGATGACGACCTTGACGTGAGACACCCCCCCACCTGCCCCCTCCACAACAAGTGAGAAGACTTGTCTTATATGATTATTGGAGTTGTTTTGCACGAAATCCTAGCATGTAAAGTCTAAACAAAAAAATAAGATTTGATAAAATGACTTACGATTGGTATGTAACAGCGCTTGCTCTGCACTGCTATCCCGCAAACCTTAACGAAACTGGAGTAAATCCCACTGTCCACTTCGTCGTGGCTCTTGCATAGATTTTCTTTGTATGGGTACATCAGGAGATAATCGTTGTTTTTTTTCTGGTAGAAGTCAATGTGAACCTGTAGACAACAAGTTTTTAATCAGATTGTGTTATCTTAAATAGTGTTTGGACTGGGTAACGTGATGATTAAAAACACAACGTAAAAAAGGACTTTATTATTTATAAGATTAGCAAATCATACGTAAATAGCAGGAGATAAATAATTATACGAGAAAGTGGTGCCATTGATTCCAAACGAATGCCTATCGTTACCATGAGCAACTGATAAACAATGAATAAACAAGAAAACAAATAATATAAACAAAGAGCCAGTGCCTACATGATTATCTGGCCTAAACATGACCCCCACCTTGACACTTTGTAAAATAGTCAACATTTACGAACTATTTGATTGTTGGTATCAAGCACAATTTTACTATTTTTCTCTTGAAAACTCCTTTCTCCGTCTTCAATGTAACAACTCGAATCTTGCCGTCGCTACCTGGATAAACTTGACTTCCCAAGTTCCATTTTGTTGGAGCGACGTTGTCTTCTTTTATGATGACGAGATCATTAACATGTATGTTGGCTTGTGTGGAATTCCATTTTGACCCGATTTGTAGCTGAGAAATGTATTCATTTATCCATCGTTTCCAGATCTGTTGAGTGCATTGTTGTACAAGTTTCCACCTTCTTAGTTGGTTGATATTGCAGCTTGCATAATCTGGTTCAGGGATGTTTAATAGTGAGCTCCCAATAAGAAAATGTCCTGGAGTAAGAGGAGCAAGATCATTAGGATCACTTGGGAAGGGATACAGAGGTCGAGAATTCAAGCACGCTTTTACGTGACATAGTACAGTGGTGAATTCTTCAAAGTTGAGAATTTGATTGCCAAGCACACGACGTATATGATATTTTGTAGATTTAATTCCGGCCTCCCACAATTCTCCGAAGTGAGGTGACGAAGCTGGAATGAAATGCCATGAGATTCCTTCCTCTGCAACACTTGAGGAGAATTCTTTGTTATGCGCTTTGAAAAAGTTTGGCAATTCTTTAGCAGCACCGACAAAGTTAGTTGCATTGTTAGTAAAAACGTTTTGACATTTTCCACGAAGGGCCACGAAACGTCGAAAAGCTGCTAAGAATGCGTTTGTTGAGAGATTGGTGACCAGTTCAAGATGAATGGCCTTTGTTGACATACATACGAAAAGTGCCACGTACGCTTCATCACAAATTTGCCGAGATCTTCCTCGTAAGTTGTTGAGTTTAATTGTAAATGGACCTCCAAAATCGACTCCACAGTTGAGAAATGGCCTAATAGGTTTGCACTCGGCATGATGGGAGATTTGCCATTTGTTGTTGCAAGTTAACAGCCCGATGCCTGGTACACACAACACACTTTCTTACATGCTGGCGAACTACTTCACGTCCATGCAGAATCCAAATCGCTGTTGAAGCAAGTAGAGAAGAAGTTGTGGACCAGCATGAAGATGTTTGAGGTGCTCACTTAAAACAATTAGATCTGTTACATGATGCACTCGTGGAAGTAGGAATGGATGCTTCTTCTCAAAGCCAAACTGAGAGTTTTTGAGACGGCCCCCCACCCTGAGAAGTCCGAACGTTGGAAGTTAATCTTTGGCCCCCCATTTTTCCTTTTTTGTAAATTGAAATTTTTCCAACGCGGGCCAAAGGAATACTAAGAAGCTTTGGGAAATCCGGAAGCAGATAATCCTTTTTTGCAATTTGGTTTGAATCTTAACAAAACGGTCCCCGTAAAGTTTTGAGAAAGGTAAAGAACTTTTCAAAGTGAAAAATCTATTTTTCCCAACTTTCCCCAGTGGAAAATTCCCCTTTTTTTAGACCCCTTTCTTGTCAAATTTTTTGTTGCGAATTTATCCTGAATCCCCAAATCCCTTTGGCAGAGGAAGAAAACTCGATTTTGATTCCCAACTGTTGTTACTTGACGGGGTAAAAATCCCCTTTTCCAGAAAGTGGTAGGCAATGAAACCACCATTGTTTTTTTTCTGGGGAAATTCTTTAATTTTGAATTGCTCCTCCAAAAGTTTTTTAATTATTTTCCAATGCATTGCAGGGGATAGGAGGAAATGAATGGTTAAAAGAGAATAAAAGTAAGGAAGAGACCAAGTTCATTTAAATTGCAGTGGAGAAGCCTCCGCATTTTCCCTTTCAATTTTTTTGGAAACCCTAGCCCCAAAAGAATTTTTCCCCGAAGAAATTTCTTTTTAAGGTCGAAGGGAAATTATCAAATGCCCTTTTGTTTTAAAGGGGAAAAATAAACAATTTTTTTTTTCTGGGGAATGTGGGGTATTCAGACATTTTCTCCAGTCCAGAATTGTTTTATTTTGTCCAATGCTATTGCGGGTTTGGATTAGAGGAAATTTAGGGGTTAAAGATTAAAGCTCCAGCACGCCCCTCCAATTTCGTTTATGGCAGTAGGTGACCAGCCAACCTTTCTTTCCTCCCCCATTATTTGAGAAAACCTCAGCTCCAAAAAAAATTTTGAGATGATGTTTGTAGTAGAGTAATGTCATGTATTTTTGATGTTTTTTGTTGTTTTGGGGAAATGTGTGTTATGTTTTTATGTTTAGGGTTGTATGTATGAGGTATTAATGTATGTTATGTAGTAATGTATGTATTATGTTTATGTATGATTTTATGATGTATTTTGAGTTATGTAGTAGGGTATGTTGTAGTATTATGTATATGGTTTTGTATGTATGTATGTTTTAGTATGTATGTTGTATGTATGTAATGTATGTATGTTATTATGTATGAAAGTTGTATGTTTATGTATGTATGTATGTAATGTATTATGTATATGTAGGGTGTATTATTTGTATGTTGTTTTTTTTTATTTTTGATGTAGTAGATTATTTTTATTCTTTTGTATTTATTATGTATGTTATTTAGTAAGATGAGAAGTATGATTTTTTATTTTATTTTTGTTTATGATTTGTATTAATTATTTTAAATTTTGAATTTTTGAGATTTGGGAGATTTATTAGTTGTATTTTTTTTTAAATTTTTGTAAATTGATTTGGGTTTATTAGATTAAAAAAATATGTGTTTTTGTTGTATGATGTAGTATTATTTTGGTATGAAGTGGGGTATGCATTGCACGGTAGGTTTCCCAGGATATATTTTTTTTCCCCCACCTTCCCATGGGTCTGTCTCTTCTTGGTAAAGGGCCCCAGGAGAAGCTTCCTTTTTGCGCCTTTCCTCTCCTGTTCGCGTCTGGGGGACCCAGATACAGGGAATGTTGGGATTTGTTTTTCCCCGATCCCGGTCTTACAGGGGAAAATCTCTGTATTTCAATACGTAGGGGCCCTGAAAATGACAAAAGTTACGAAAATATTCACTTATTTGCCGGGGGACGACGAGAGATAAACAACTAAAAACTATCAGACGATGTAAAACCCAAAAATAAATGTAACATTTAAATGTGCAAGAAATCCTATTCAAAATTTGCTTATGTGTGATAGGGGTGTTTGATTATCTACACATTAAATTTAATTAGACAGGGAAGGAGCGAGAGGATACAATTCAACTCAAACGGGCTTTGTCGTGATTAATTTGTCTGTTAAAAGCTGTCTGCCCGTCCCTACAGCCCAACGGCCAAAAAAAGCTGAAATTTTTTAAAAGGCATCGTGACCTGTAAATGAGAAAATGCTTTCAAAATGAAAAAAAATCCCCTTTCCATTTAAACCAAAAGTTAAAAAAATAAAAAAATAGACTTTAAAATTTTTAGGTTTTATTTTAACGTCAATAATTTTTGTTTTTTAAGAAATTTTTTAAGGCTTGATTACTACAGTGCCAAGGTGTTCGAATGTGCACGCTAAGTTCCCCCTTAATTCCGCTGGGGGATAGTGAACCTTGCATTTTTTTACTGTAGTTCGTACTGGCTATGTTTTTATAGTATTTAAGCATTTCAAAACATTTTTTATAATTTTTTTAAAAATCCCCCGAAATCAACACTTTCCCGACCGGGGTTGATCCTAGGCTTCCACCATTCGGTATAAGGGCTTCTTAGCCAACTGGGCTAAGAAAACGCCAATGTCGTTAGAGGGGAGCGAGAGTGTGTTGGTACCCGGGGGGAAAATTTTCATTTAAGTTTTAAAATAATTATAAAGTATAATTTAAAAGGGTTTTGATTTTTGTGGGTATTTGCGGTGTCAACTATAAGGGCCCAAAAGCGCCCCTCTAGCCCATGATAGGCATAGAGGCTTAGGAGGGGGGGAAAAAAGGGGTGTTACCGGGAAAAACACATGGGGTAACCCCTCGTCTAACAAGACTTTGCGTTTTTTTTAGTGTAGATCTGGTTAGAATTACTGTAATACCTGGTGTACTGTGTGAACAATGTCATTTGGGGCCGTGACGTACTCGCGTCACACGCGGTTTAAAAAGTGGCCTTTGGGTTTTATCTTGGTTGTATGAAAAATTTTGCACTTCATGTTGTCAGTGGGAAGGGGGGTTTTGGTCAAATTAAAATTTTAAGTCCCCGATTAAATAATTTAGGGCGGAGATGCTTAAAAGTCTTTAAAAACATAAAATTATTTAGTTTTTTTCATTTTTTTTTAAAATCGTGATGAAGGACATAATTTTTAATACATTTGAACAGGATCCGTGGGGATAAAAAGAGAAAACGGCGGAGACCTAGATTGATTTATGATTGATTGATTGATTGATTGATTGATTGATTGATTGATTGATTGATTGATTGATTGATTAAGGTCTTTATTAAGGCGGGATTAAGGCTAGTGAAGCCTTATCTTCCATCCAACCTGATTTGTACAACTATATACATCATCATGTAATTTATTTGTTACATATAGATATTAAAAAAAACATAGAATATTTCATAGATAAGTGCAAATACAATTATATAAACAAAATAGAATGTAAGCTTACTTATATAGTAAAAATCAATTTGTCCACATAAAGAAAATGTTGAGAGAGAGAGAGAGAGAGAGAGAGAGAGAGAGAGATATGTTATTCAGTATTTCCATGGCATTTTGTAAAATAAATTCATGGATTTTACTTCAAAAAATATTATAACTATTGATATGGGTGTCCCTGATTGATGTTTGACGGTAGAGCGTTCCAAGTTCTTATTGCACTGAAGTTTGTCCTGTGAACGGGAGATACGTGAAGTTGGTAGCAAGATAAGACAATAAAGAAGTTGATAATGCGCGATGAACGAGACAGACAAGAGTGGACGTTACATCTATCTTTTAGACGAAGCCATTGAAGATCTTTATAACTTGGAGTTGGAGTTACATGTTCGGATTATTAAACACCCATAATAAAACGTACGCATGAATTTTGGGCCCGCTGAAGTCGAATAGATAATTCTTCAGTCAAGTCATTATAAATAACGTCGCAGTAGTCAAAGTGAGGAAATCTGAGGGATTGTACAATAATTCTTTTCAGTTTAGTTGGAAGAAAGTTCTTAAGTCTATTAGGAGAAGGAGGAGAAGAAGGAGAAGGAGGTAGGAGAGGGGGAGGGGGGAGAAGGAGGAGAAGGGGAAGGGGAAGGGGAATGGGGAAGGGGAGGAGAGGGAGAGGGAGAGGGAGAGAAAGAGGGAGAGGGAGGGAGAAGGAGAAGGAGAAGGAGGGTGCTTAAGAGTTTGGTGGGATCCTCTCACCTCCTACTTTACTTCACCGTTTTATGAAGAAAGGGACCAATGGGTCGGATATTATTGTTATCGATACGGGACGGGTATAGCAGGTGTCAGTAAGATATTGTCATGTACTGTAGAGTACATGTTGACTTAATACTAATTATCTCGAGGTCCAATACATTTAGGAATCCAATCAGGGAACAATGAACATACGTGAGTTCATTTAGGGTCAAAACGTCTAGTTACTTTCCGGTGTGGCTCATTTAGTCGCAATACAGGAAGGGAATCGACCGACAAAACGCTGAATACTAAAGAATGCACAACTAAATAGTGCTAATAAATTGGACTTTGATTAAGTGCACTGAACGGAAGAGTGCTGAGGTACGGAGAGAGGAGAACAGGGAGACGAGTGACAACCGTTGACGGAGGAGGTCAGGATAGTCCAACAACAATCGCAACGTGAACCACAAATGTCCTGGAAGAGTTCTTAGTGAGGATTGCCGAATGAAGAACCAGAACAAGGATTAACCATCAGAAGTGGTGAAGAGAGAAGACATCGCCGGGGTTCGACATCAGGGTGTCGGAGGGGGCCAGTCTAAACCACATACCAGGAACCACAAGCATTCGGTAAGCCATGCACACCCATTAGTAAGTCATAGAGTCAGTAGAGGTATGAACCCACGGTCTGCCAGACGGAACTCATAGGTTCGATCCTAGGCCAGAATAGGAGGGTCATTATGTTCATCTTTAATACAGTGCTAGTGGATTCACGTCTAATTACTGTGTCTACACCCCCTTCATGAACCCACCTACCCACGATCCTGGTCCGTGCTAGTTAATTTAGGCCTAAAGAGTAACACTACGCCCCCACTTAAACACTCATTTGGCGATCACCATCCTCAGCCAAAGGGCCTAATTAGCTATGCGTGACAATATTACATTCAGATGGCTTACCATGTTAACTCCAAGCTCTTGTGATTCACAGACTAGCCAGGCAACAATCGTTAGCCCCACTAGAGCCTGGACGAGCTTCATTATGCTTGGTTGACAGCCACTTGGGCAAGCTAAGAAGTTGACACTGAAGGGGTTTATTAGTAGCTAGTATTTATACCCAGAGATCAGGGACACTCATCCTTTGTGCAAGAATATTTCCATATATCAATATTTTTTCGACGTATAATATGAAAACCGATTATAATCGCGTGGGTGATGTGATGTGTTTAGAGAGAACCTCGCGCATCCTTCAGACCGGATGTGAAGAGGAAGAACTTCTTTCTGGCTCCTATACACGAAGTTATTTTTTATAATATAGCGATCAATGATGCATGAATCAATAGTAGGTGTAATATGGGAATGATGCGATAATAAAGTAAAAAAAACAGTTAGATTGTATAATCACTGTGAGGTACGTGTTTATTGAATGCCTAGCCATCCATCACTGGCCAGCACCTCCCTTCATGCTAGATCGATGTTCATCGAGATATCGATTGTCGCTGAGGTCGAGGTTACAAAGTCGACCTATTACAGTAAGCTAGGGTTAATTAGCATCCAGCAATAAAAAATTACGATACTATTTGCGCCTAGGATAATTGGCCTATAACTTGTTATTCAACAAATTACGAACTATAACAAATACCGTACATAAGTACCAGTAACACACCAAACTGTGTTCATATTAGAACAAGAGTAAATACGTGGTAGTGTTGAATTCACACAACTAACTTTGAATCACTTTTCGACACTTCTCGGCGGCTATTTCGCATGTGGACCACACAAAAAAATAGATGGCTTAGTCCAATGCAAAAATTATTATTTTTAAAAGTTATTTTATTAGACTATATAAATTCATTTGAAATAAAACCAATAACTAAAAACATATTTTGTTTCATCAACAATCGCTTGAACAGTTAACAGTTGGCAAATATAAACGATCACTGATACAATTCTTGCAACAACAACAAAATAACTACACAGACTGACATCTACAAAAAGTTTTTCGTGCAGCTGTCACTGGATAGGCCTAGGCCTAAGTGTTCCTGCTTCAGCTAGGCCCTTCATCCTAGAAATCTTTTCGACTTCTCTTTCGCATTGTGATCGTTATGCATCTATAATACACTTTAATTAATTGAACAACAACGTCGATAACATGACCTAATAATTCATGAATCATCTGTGAAAGTACTTCCAGGGCTCCAAAACCAGGCGGCCATTGCATGATACCCATTTTTGGTTTTTCTGCAAAGGTTGTGCTGAGTTGATCACGTGACCATTGTGAAGGTCTTTTCAAACCTAGCTGACTTGGGGTCTAGATGACAGGATTGCCTATATTGTAATAATTATTATGGTGTGAGACATGCGATAGATTGTGCAGTGTCACCGTGTTCTGAACGTGCACACGCACACGCACACACAAAATCAATGTTAAATCAATGTTTATTTTTTGGGATCATGAAGTTGAATAAAAGCGTGCTAAATTGAATCCCAGGGAAACGCCAAAGTCGTTGATAGGACGAGTGAGTGACCCATGTGTTGAGTACCCGGGAACATCCCCTTTCCTAACCTATACCCAAGGCTGGATCTAGCCCAGTATGGGGAATGATACCGGATATTCAACACATGGCTCACTCACTCGTCTATCAACGACTTTGGCGTATACCTAGTTATATTGGCTAAGGCGCCCTTATACCCGGAATGTGGGGAAAACCTGGGTTTCAATCCCCTGGTCGGATAAGATTTTGTAGTTTATGGATTGTCAAGAATCAAGGGAAACAAGAACTGACGGACTTATGGCCAAATCAGAAGTTAAAAAACCTCTGATTTTTGCGGGATTCGAACCCTGGACCTTCTGCATTGGAAGCAGGTAGGCTAACCACAAGACCAACGAGCCACACGAAGACCAACGAGCCACACGAAGACCAACGAGCCACACGAAGACCAACGAGCCACACGAAGACCAACGAGCCTCACGAAGACCAACGAGCCACACGAAGACCAAGACAAATGACACACACGCAGCAAACGTGTAACTTGTAAGATGTATACTAAGGGAGTTACCAAAATTAAAAATATGTAAATCTATCTAATGTGATCAGAAAGGAATCTGAGAATGGAACGTTTAAAATTGTTTGAGCACATAAAAAGAATGCGATAAGATAGGATTCTAAGATGAGATTTTGAAGCGGAGGAAGAGGGGAAAAGAAAACGTAGGAATACCGGGAGAAAAGTAGGGAATCCTGATGAAGGAGATGTTGAAGGTGAACGCAGTATAGCACAGTCTCAGTCACACTCGCATTCATGTCTAACAAATAATAAACACGATATTTCTATCATTTATAGTGAATAAGTTACATCAATACAATAATATACAAAACATAAGATGTACGCCTGCGTTCTTGCAAGTGTGTGTGCTGATGATGCAGGATGAAGATGAAGAAACGCTGAGCCTGGCAACTAGACATTACAACCACACACAAGTGTGCAACCATTGAGTACAGAACTCAACTGTTTATTTCGGTTACAATGGCTAATTGTGTAGATGCATTGAGCCATTGCTTGCTATTTAACTACCCGTGCAATCTATGGGTGGTCACACGACAATAAGTGTTTCTAGCACAACGACATTAACAGTTGTGTGTAGACTTTAGAAGACTGTGGTATTTAGGTCTTCCCCACAACGCGTTGGATACAGGCTGTGAAGAAGGTTCCAGTAATATGAAAATGTAAGTACGAAAGACATGCACCTGAAAATGTATTTAGTTTCTATGTAATATCACACAAAAAAAGTGTATACATTATATTAATACATATAACATTTTTAAAAAAACATGTGAGTACAGTTTCGAGTGATTCTATGAACGTAGCGGTACGAATAAATACAGGAATGTCTAAGCACAGAGTATAGCCATGCATTTAAGTTCAATTGTTATAGTCTTTTGGCTCAGTCGTTTAACAACAAGCCAACAATAATTGAATTTCATTTCAAACAACGATGGTTTTTATATTTCATTTCAATCGATGATGTTTTTTAAATTGTTTAAGCATACGATCGTGTTCCACTAACATGTAATGACAAAATCTCGCAATAATATTTTTTTAAACGATTTATTTGTCATGCATGCATTTGGCATGCAATTGATGGAACTACTTCAATACAACGTCACTTACTACTATGACGACGAATACCGTGAAACCTAAAAATATCAATTATGATCGAATGTGGCAAATGTTTTGGCATAAAGGAAACTCTCTTTATTGATAAAGATATTTCTGACGTAAGGCTTCATGGCCTTAATCTTGCCAGCATAATTAAAACCTTAATCAATCAATCAATCAATCAATCTCTCTTTCTCTCTCTCTCTCTCTCTCTCTCTCTCTCATCCCACAGCCTTCTAGTGCTCCTCGTGTCCTTGCTGACGGTGGCGGCGGTGGAGAGTGTCTCTCACATCAAGGTCCTCTAGATCTCCGCCACCTGGTCGGAGGCTCGTCTAATAACTGCGCTCGTGTGTCCACTAGGTTAGGTCGTCGCAACCGCGTTCCACTATGTATAGCAGCCATTACGGTTATTTGGCACGAGAAATAGAGGGAATTTTAAAAAGCAAAGTGAAGCATCTACTTTATATCGCGCCCTAAAAAGACTTGACTCATGACAATGACGATGTAGAGTCTCAAAAAGTTCCGTGGCATTTTTGAGATAATAAAATTGACAACCCAATAATAATGAAGCTAGTTAATTTGTTGGCAATGTAATAATAAAATGAAATATTTTAAATACACTTTGTTATAACGTTGGGTTTTGTTAAGTGTGATGTGTAGGATTCCACGAGCAATTTTTCTTACGATTTAAAAAATTTATTTTCTTTCAGGTCACTACGACTGAAGAAAGAAAATCCGGGATGTGTTTTTTCCTTTTTTCTTTTTTTTTTTTGTGTACTTTTGTCTGTCTGTTAACAACAATTCGGCCTATACCAATACTTCTATTGGCGATGAAATTTTATGGAGCCATTCGAATCTCTGAACTTAGAACTGCCAGCGTTTTTGAGCGGCATTCGGAATTTTTTTTCTCATAAAATCGCATTTTATACGATTTTTTTTCAGATTTTATTATTATTTTTAACTTTATTATTATTTTTATTATTATATTATTATTTAATAATACTTATTATTATTATATATTATTATTATATTATTATTATTACATTTATTATTAATTTTAAAATTTTTAAAATTTCTTCGACTTTGTAAAACCTACTGCTTTATTTCGATGGTAATGATTTTTTCACAGAGCCTTGATTTTATGGATTTAATATATTCGTGTGAAATTTGAGGCGCAATCAACGATTATTTCTTATACTAAGTGCAATTTTACATTTAAACAGCGTTTTGATAAAAATGCTAAGGCTTATGTACAATTTTCATTTATTTTTTAAAGTAATAGTTGTTTTAGATTAAAAAACAATACATCTAGAACATTCACTAGACGTATTTTATTATTTTCGTTTTGTTTGATAAATAGTATTTTTTCCTTTGCATTGTTGGAAAACGTATGTTTTCTTGTAACAAATCATATTTCCCATATTTTTAATTAAAAACTATAAATCTCAATAATAAAAAAGGTTCTAATGTAATTTTTCAGAATAAGACGTGTGAGTATATGCAAAAAAGAAATTATCTTTTATCTTAAAAACTGTAGAAGAAGTAGAAAAAATGTTAGCAAATATGCTAGAATAAAAGTTTTGAGATAATATCATTAAAATCTATTTATGTTGTTTTTTTGTAAATTTGAATATAACATAGCCTAAAGGTTCAGTTAATTTTTTTTACATGAATCACTGTTCCTTTATAACCTGTTAATCTAGGCTTCTTTAAAATTGACTAAAAATTGTTATGAATAACACTCTATACAAAGCCTATATTGGTGGCTAATATCAGTACTGGTAAGGGGAACCATTTTCCCATGTAAAAATACCATACAGCGTCTCAAGACAAAAATCATTTAATGCTTTTAGATTATATCAGTAACATAAAATAAATTTATGTATTCAATAAATAAAAAATACACTTAAAAGCAATTCAAACAATAATAATGGCAAAATTGGCTGGTTTTTCATACATTCTGTCAGGTGAACACATTGAGGGCGGCGGGGCGAACACCTTAACACAAATTACGCTCAAAGTCGCCAAACACAACGCAGCGTCCTGAGCAAATAATGGGGCGTTTGTTCGCAAGCATTCCTAGTTGTTACTTGGCCGGGGCCAACACGCCGTCGCTTGTGCGCGCCGAAGCAAGACAACACAATCTACTGGAAATAGATCACTGTAACACGGTATGTGTTCATACACAGATACTTCCATTAAGCCGGACAATCACTGAGGATGTGCATCTGACGTAAGTGTATCATTTTCACCTAAGGGTTGGTGTGCGCATGTCTAAGAAACATTACATATGACTGCGGCCGAGAAATGTCTAGTTTTAGAACATGAAGAAGGGGCTACGATTGTTAACAACTAAGACACATGAATGCCACTCGATATTAACGTTATAGTTGCCGCGTGAGCGATTCACTGTCGATTGATTAATCAGTACATCTTGATGGTACTTTCGTACAACTAATTAGACCACTCAGTTGAAACGCAACCCTCTCAGGTTTTTCTCTATATTTTTTATTTTTACAGTCAGGTAGTGGTTGAAGGGGGCTCCATTACAAATTGGCTAAGTGACTTAGCACGTGGAGCGCGTACACGACATTCGTGGCCGAGTGAATACAAAAGCTCCGTTGTTAATATATCTACAGTGGCAAACCCTGAACGACAGCTGTCGCGAAACTTGAAGGGCGCAACTAATAATCTGCGTGATCAGTTACTACGTGCGGCTTGGTCCACTGATTAGGGGGATGTGGGCCATGGAATTACTACTGCATGCAGCTGAAGTAAGCCTTGGTGGGAAAGTGCCGTATGCTACCACCAAGGCTCGGTCGCAAGTTTTTTTAGTAGATTACCATCAGCTGAGATCACTGGCAACAAATGCGTCGAGACCACGACTGCAGTACCATAGCCAAGTGTATGGCGTTCCACTCAAGGTGTCCCGGAACGCTCTACGCAAGTTAAGTCGAAAGCCAAGATGGGCTCGTCTAGATTGCAGGTCGCGTGCTGAAGGCGAAGCAGCATACAACTAGACCTCAGCATGAGGTTAGAGATCGTCCTGCTCGACTAGGCGGGTGACGGATCGATAAGGCGAACGCTCGTTACAAATCACTATCTCCTCATCCGTCTTGCTTCTCGTCTCGTCCGTCTCACTCACGTTGTCCACATCGTAAGCCATCCTCAGTCGGGCTCGCATCGTGTACACCTTGCTGTACGGGTTGGCGGGCTGGTGTAGAGTACAGTGTGTCACTATTTCACATCTCTCCTCTCGTATGCGTCTCTAGCTCGTCGGAATCCACCATAACAGCCCTTCTCTAGTGCTCCTCACGTGTCGCTATGGCTGGACAGGTGATGGCGCGGGTCGGTTGTGTGAATGAATTGTCACCCACGATGCTTCGCTGCTCGTGCGGATGTCTTTAGCCATGCGTGTCTCCGTCGTCTCTCGTCTCTCACCATCCGGTCACTACATGGACACTTGTAGGATGGCTTCCCTCGTTTCCTTGCTGACGGTGGCGGCGGTGTAAAGTGTCACCTCCATCTCTCTCTCATCTCTCCTCTCTTCACGGATTCTCAATACAGTCCTCTCGAGTACCTCAATTCCCTCCGGGTAAGTGATGAAACTCGAGTATTATCGTCATCTCTCATCGTCTCTCATTTCCGCCCACAGGCCTCTCTACAGTGTGCTCCAGCCGCGTGCGTTGTCTAATAGCTATCAACAGCGGTGTTGCGCCGTAGCGCTTTGGAAAACGTGGTCCACTGTCACCCCAATCTCTCTGCTCATCAATCGCTCGAGTTCTTCGGTACAACGACTCGAATCTCGATCAGTCAAACACTCTCGTTCGTCTCTCATGCTCTCGCTGCTCATTTCTGCACCCACATCGCTCATACAGTAGCCATTGAGTGTCGCACTCAGGTGGCTGCCTTGTCTGACGTTTGTGAGCGTGCAAGGTGTGGACAGGATGTCAGCTGCACAAGTGACATCGGTCTCGATCTCTCTTCATCATCAATTAGTACCTGCTCGAAGCGCGAACCGTAACGGGTTGGTCTACGGATACCGTCCTCTACCCTCTTCCGTGCGAGACGTCATTTCGATCCGCACTGCCCCTCTTGTACGCATGCTCCTCGTGGTCCTGTGGCTCGTGACGACAGGTGAAGCCGACAGGTGGAGATGCACGTGTTCACTCCACATCTATCTCTCTCTCTCTCGTCCAAGTCAGTCCCAAGCACCCTTTCTATGTGGGCTCTCACGGTCCGGTAGTCGCTTAGCCTACAGCGACGGTGGCCGGTGGACCGGGTGTAAAGTGGCGATCCTGTCTCTACTTCGTCTCATCCATCTCTCATGCCGGAGTCTCCATCGATGCTCGTCCGGTGTGTGTCTCATCCCACAGCCTTCTAGTGCTGCCCACCGATCGTAGACGTCTTGGGGCTGAGACATACGGTGAGGCTGCAGCGTGGGATGGAAATGTAGGTCCCTGTAACTACATCTTCATTCTCTCTCTCTCTCGCTGCTCATCTCAAAATCCCACAGCCTTACTAGTGCTGGATCGCTCGTGTCCTATAGCTCGACGGTGGCGGCAGGTGTAAGAAGTGTCAAAACACCCTCCACATTCTATCTCTCTCTCTCTCCTCTTCCTCTTCTCTGCGGACATCCTCTCCTACTCTCTCTCTCTATCAGGAGCTTCGAGGCTCCTCTGGGATTCCGGTCATCTCTCTCTCTCTCTCCCTCTCATCCCCAGCCTTGCTGAGTTGGCTCCTGCGTGTCCTTTTGCGGACGGTAGGCCGGCGTGGAAAGTATCCATCACATCTATCAATCTCTCTCTCATCCCAGCAGCCATCTATTGGCTGACCACTGTCCTTGCTGTGACATGGGCCGGACGGTAGCCTAAGTGTCACTCACATCTATGATCTCTCTCTCGTCCCATCGAGCATTCCGCGCAGTCCATCTAGTGCTCCTCGTGTCCTTTCTTGCCTGTTGGTGGCGGCGTGTCAAAGTGTCACTCACATCCGATATCTCTCTCTCAAATGGCCCATCATCCCTGCAGCCATCTTGCTACTCCTACGTGTCTTGCTGACGGTGGCGGCGGTGTGGCTAGAAGTGTCACTCACATCTATATCCTCTCTCTACATCACATATCACTCTTCGGAGTGTGTCGTCATCTCATCTCTCTCATAAGATCCCACAGCCTTCTAGTGCTCCTCGTGTCCTTGCTGACGGTGGCGGCGGTGGAGAGTGTCCTCACATCTCTTTCCCCTCTTCTCCCCTCTCCACTCCTCCAGATCCACACTCCTCTCATCTCCTCGCTCTCGTCTCATCTCTCATCTCCTCCATCCCAACCCCACTCCCAATCCCACAACACCACAGGCACTTGTAGTGCTCCTCGTGTCCTTGCTGACGGGGGCGGCGTGTAAAGCGTCTCTTACATCTCTCTCTCTCTCTCTCCTCCATCTCTGTCTCCTCTCTGTCTCCCTCACTCTCTCTCTGTCTCATCCCAAGGGCCTTCTGTGTGCTCTGGCTTGACGGTGGCAGCGGTGTAAGTGTCCTCTAGACATCCCATGTAATTGGGCCTAGAACCTAAGGGCATCAGCGGTCCACTTCCGGGACAGATGGGAAGCTATCCTTGAATGGTGAGTTAGCATGTTAATTAGATGGGGCGATTAATCGAAAAAATATTTTAAAGATGGCGCAAGTTTGCAGGTGAGCATATCAGACTTGAACACCAAATGATTACTAAATTCTCTTATGCTACTTTGGGCATTGCCTTCTGTTTGTTAAATACCATGCTGCACAAGCTAAAACCATATCAAACAATCCATTAAATACCTTTATTGCATCTAAAAAAGGCATAAATTAAAAACGCCAAACCGCCATCTTGAATGGGTGAGATTGACGCTTCAATTTGGTATCACTCGCGCCTGTGTCTCAGGTATGTGAGACTGGCGTATCTAGCCTACTATAGGTGTTAATATCTATGGTGTTCACTCACATCTCATCCTCCTCTCGTCTCTCTCTCTCTCATCCCACATCGCTTCTAGTGCTCCTCGTGTCCTTGCTGACGGTGCGGCGGTGTAAATGTCACTCACATCTCTCTCTCTCGTCTCTCTCTCTCATCTCTCATCTTTCTCATCTCTCTCTTCTCTCTCTCTCATCCCATAGCCTTCTAGTGGCTCCTCGTGTCTTGCTGACGGTGGCGGCGGTGGAAGTGTCACTCACATCTCTCTCTCTCTCGTCTCTCTCAGTCAGGGTGGCATTCCTGTCTGCACTGGGGTGCCCCAAGGTAGTGTACTCGGACCTTTACTTTTCTCATTTTACATTAACAATATCTCATCCTCACTTACTTACTGTCACCATCATCTGTATGCCGACGACCTTCAAATTACACTACATGCCTCTCCTGCTTCACTTAATCAAGCAATAGAAATGATGAACAAATACTTACAGTCGGCTATGCGGACTGGGCAATACAAATCGTTTACTTATCCATCCTAATAAGATCCCAAACATAATTCTAGGATACCACCATTCTTGCCAAAATCGATAGGACAAAACTCAACAAAGTCACTCTGGACGGTATGACTATACCGTTTCCAGCACAGTTCGTTAAAAATTAGGACTTTACATGACTGACGAATCTTTCCTGGAACGAACATGTAAAACATATTTCCAAAACACTTGTCTGCAGCACTACACCGCTTTGAACAGACTAAAAAACTTTCTACCAACTCACTTAGAAACTATGCTCGGTTCAATCACTTATCCATCCTCACTTCGACTATTGTCGACTTAGTTTATCAACGACATGACAGAAGAACTTTCAATCCGACTGGCAAAGAGTCCCAAAACTTCGTGCGTACTTTTCATATTAGTTGCATAAACAAAAAAAGTCTGACCAACATAACGCCCCGGTTTTAGACAACTTCATGGCTTCTCTGAGTGACCGACGTAAATCTTCATTCCTCTTGCCTCGTTCATCGGCCTTCCTTTCCACTCAAATCATACTTTCGGCACAAGGTCGAGGTCTGGCCACCCAACTTGCTTTTTTTCCGATACACAGAACAAATTTAGTCGACAAAATCCTTCGTAATAACGCATTCGAACCTGGAATGTGCTCTCCCTACTGCTATAAGGGCTATAATAGAGGCAAATTATAAATGTTTTTCAAGAACGAAACTAACAAGTTCATATCTTCTGCAACCTCTCCGATGCCTGGGGAATTTACTTATACTTAAATTAACCAACCTCTAATCTAATTTCTCATATAAGAGATAACTATGTAATAATGCATCTTCTAATATAATTTACGTACATTACTTGTGTTGTTTATTTATTTTTTATTTTGATAATCAGTAGTATTTAGTATTAATATGATTTATCTTTTCTTCTACACTAATGACGTTGGCACTATCTTTTGGTTGCATGTACACTCTTAGGATGAATAGATGTGTGAATGATTGTGTATTTTAATAATATTAATATTTTAAGTAGTAATTACACGCGGACTTATAGTTTCTTAAAGAAATTGTTTTTGTGCTAAACACCGCACATACTACAACTAAGTTCTCTAACAGTAATATAAGTTCATTAGTATGTAAATAACTTATATACATGTATTTTTTTTAATCTAGTCATTTTTCATCATTCATATGAAAATATTCTTTGTTAACGTTTATATCTAGGATAATAAGCTGTAACAATTAAATTAATTATTTTTGTATTATCACTAAAATCAAGGTTGGATGGAAATAAGCTTCCTACCTTACCCCCTTACTAAAGACGTCACATCATCAATCCCACCAGGTCCTTCTAGTGGCTCCTCGTGTCCTTGGCTCACGGGATGCGGCGATGGAAAGTGTCACTCACCATCTTTCTCTCTTCTCTCTCTCTCTCTCGTCTCTCTCGTCCTCTTCGTCTCTCTCTCTCTCCTCTCTCTCATCTCTCTCTCTCTCTCATCCCACACCTTCTAGTGCTACCTCGTTGTCCTTCGCTGACGGTGCGGCGGTGGAGAGTTTTCCTCACATCTCGCTCTCTCATCTCTCTCTCCTCTTCATCTCTCTCTCTCTCTCTCATCCTCAGCTTTCTAGTGGCTCCTCGTGTCTTTGAAAGTGTCCTCTACATCTCCTCTCTCACGTCATCCCACAGGCTTCTAGTGGCTCCTCACGTAGTCCTTGAAAAGACAGTGGCGCGGTGGAAAGTGGTCTCTCTCACATCTCCTCATCATCTCTCTCTCTCTCTCTCATTCCCACAGCTCTTCTAGTGCTCGTCGTGGGTCCTTGCTGACTGTGGCGGCGGTGGAAAAGTGTCTCTCACATCTCTCTCTCTCATCCCACATGCCTCTAGTGCTCCTCGTGTCCTTGAAACATTGGGCGGCGGTGGAAATTTGTCCTCTCAATCTCTCTCTCTCTCTCTCTCTCTCCCCTTATCTCTCTCATCATCTCTCTCTCTCTCTCTCTCTCAATACCCACTCTCGCCTTCTAAGTGCTCCTCGTGTCCTTGCTGACGGTGGCGCGGTGGAAATCGTCCAGTAACGCGTCGTGCAAGTGCCTCGGACTCTCTGGACCCGGTCTGTGCAGACGACAGACAGACTTCGAGAATCTCTGCACCTGGCTTGTTTTCGGGCAACATAAGCGTAAGTAACCATGTTTGGCTTTTGGGACCCCGAGGAGTTTATAAATTTTTTCACTTTTTCAATTACTTAATTAGTCCGATATCGAATCCTCGGGGACAAAATTACGTCCATTTTCTTACTTTTCCAGGTGCCGGTGTAAAACTAGCTTATAGGGCACTGTGTTGGCAACGGTCACAAGTATTGACGCAAGGGTCCAAGGTCCACTGAGTCTCCTAGCGAGTCGAGTGGAGGGCGGCGGGCGCTGGTAGAACCTCCAGTCGATCGAGTGAACGGCGGGCGCAGGGAGAACCTCCGGAGTGTTTGATGTTGCAAACTGTGCTTCTGTTTTCGCTAATAACTATTCGCTAGACCGAAGAATCCAAATTACAGTGAACACGCTAAGGGGCAGGGGAGAGGGCGAAGGAAGTCGACTGCCCCTTAAGCATTGCCCCTCCCCCCTGCTGATCCGTCTCAAACAGTTTGT
Organism: Sweltsa coloradensis; assembly: GCA_024449915.1. Taxonomy (NCBI): domain Eukaryota; kingdom Metazoa; phylum Arthropoda; class Insecta; order Plecoptera; family Chloroperlidae; genus Sweltsa; species Sweltsa coloradensis. The sequence continues at coordinate 23,056 of JAMZAV010005056.1, forward strand.
GTGTTGCTTTATTCAAACGTAATGCAAACATAGTTTTGGGCGCAGACAAGTGTACCTACTTTAAACGTAACTTAGAAATAAAATGAGCGAGGACCTTAACTAACTCGGTCGTATAAAGCTTGGCAAACCTGTCACCACATACTATTGATTATAAAGCAAAAAATAAATCAATACATTCGTATTTAGAGTCTACCACACTTAGTCATAGGGCCATACAAATAAATATTAGTTTTTATAACATTTTGTTGTTGAAGCTCGACCTGGCTAAGAATAAATGCTTGTAATCGATGTGACAGTAGGAGAAAAATATATTTTTATTCAAGCGAAACAAAATTAAACCAGTGCTATGAATTGTATACCCACACAGGATGGGTTCGTTTAATTTTATATTTGACAAGTCCAAATTATGATTACCAGGCGGTTTATGCAGTCGGTCGTTTACCGGTTCTCACTCGAACACTCAGAAGTTAAGCGACATCGGGCGTGGTCCCAAGGGGTAGAGGTGGGTGCCGCTTTCTTCCCCCTGAGACACTCGTATACTGCTGGTTAGAGGCAATCGGAGTGTTTGAGAGCTAGTGTAACGGCCTTGTTTTTCTCCTGACGTCTGCATCGGCAGGTGTCTCAGGGCTAGAGGAGGAACCTAACATGACTGTCAAGTTAGCACCGTCCTTTTCGGATAGGACGTTAAGCACGTGGTCCCAGTTGGTACTTTTTCGAAAGGAGTATCTACGTGCCGGTACCCGGGTTTTCCCTCCTTCTTTCTTCATCATCTTCATCATCCAATCATATGTCAATGATCACTCGTTACTCTAAAATGTTCAGAAATGACTGATGTGTCCAATTCATTAAGAATAAATTTACACCTCACTAGTCACTCCCCACCACCTGCGCAACCAAACGTTGTATCTCGTCCCTCTTCCACCACCACCACCCCTTATGCAAATACTATGGAACGCCAAAGTCTTTGTTAGAACGAGTAGAGTGAGCCATGTGTTAGTAGCCCGGTAACATTTCTTTTCTTCCCCTTACCATTAAGGCCTCCCTAGCCTATCATAGTGCCTACAGTGTAGCATTTTGGCCTAAACTATGGCCTAAACTTTTTTTACACAACGCCACGGACTCAACAATCTAACCATTAAGGCAAGACCCGCGAGTCAACACGGAATATTCAGTTTAAGAATGCCAACAACGCAACCTCCAGCACAGTGATTTCCACCAATACCCTATTATTTATAACGAATAATTTACAACTTAAATTTTTTTTTTTTTGGTCCCGGGTACTCACCACATGACTCTCTCACTCGTCTAACTGTGAATTTGGGCGTTTTCCCTATCCCTAGTTGGCTAAAGCGCCCTTGTAGGCCGAAATGTGGGAGGAGCGTGGGTTCAATCCCCTGGTCGGGAAAGATTTTGTTAATTTTCTAGAGTGTATTCAAAAATAATTTAAACATGTTTTGAAATGCATATAACGCAGTGTAGTCCATCATCTGTGGGCAATAGGGCCTACATGGTAAACATAGGCCGGTATCGAAATACGTGAAAATATTGCAAGGTTTACTCAATCTACGAGCGGAATTTGGGGGACCTTGACGTCCAACATTCGACTGACCTTGCATGGCACGGCATTTTCACGCCAGGCCGAAAAACAAACAAAAAATATATTTTTCAAATCTACAACATTGTCGTAAAATAATTTCTAAACATTGGAAGTCTATTTTTCAGTTTATCATTTCTTGTAGGTTTAAATCGCAATGAATCTTGGTCTGATTTTGTTAGCATTCTCAAAAAACTCGTAGCCGGATAGTTCTGTTTAAAATTTCAAGCGCAATCTGTTCAGGGGCGATTCGGCTGATTTTTCAACCGTACAACACACACACACACACGCGCAGACTAACGATGAGTGCCGTTTAAGTTGAATGGAGATCACTACGTTCGCTACGCTCACTCGTTCAACAATTGCATCGCCCCTGACAGCTTTATTTTTTACCGTTGAACCCTTCCAGTCCCCTTGTCCATGATCATGGACAACTTTCCAAATTTATATCCGGGTAAAAGATAGTTTTTTTCAATTTGACCCCAATTTTGTTATTTTTTCCCCCCGTGCATGAAATTAAATACTTTTTTCCCTATCTCGATTGGACGATAAGTGAATTTTATTTAGAGAAAATTGAAAATAGACATCTGCGAAAAGGCTAAAAATGGGAAAAATTTGGTTTGTACCGGAAAAGTAATATATTTCTAGTATTGTTTCTATTTGAGATACAAAAAATGTAAAATATGCAACAATTTAAAAAAAACTTGTTTTAGGAATGTACATTAAATTTACGTCTTTACCTAAAATGAATCTTTTATTCAAAATCCAAAATTTACCAAAATTCCTCAAAAAACACTTTTTTTAAACACTAAAAATCTTAGAAAAAATTTGTATTTTGAAATTATTGATTAAAATAACTTCATTTTGACCAATTTAATTCAGTACTGAAAGGGTTAATAAAAATATTGTTTTGAAAAGTGTGACTAAACTTGTAGACATTCAGTTCCGCTTGCGTGACATTTGTGTTGAAATTACCGGAGATACTAATCAGCATAGCGATCACAAATTTTCGTAAAACGAACGTGCTATAAATAAAGTTCAATTCATATGATAACAGTCGCAATTACTGGCGAATCCAGCCCTGATACATGGGGCGGGGGGCAGTAATCTTTCCCCCCAAGTGATCAGATAAATATCATAAAACGAAAACAAATGTGAAAGCAGTAGCGTATTAAGAAGGGGGGGGGGGGGGGGTTCAGGTTTGCAAAATCATTACAGGGTAAGTATGAAATTTCCAGCCTTTTGCAGTGCCCTGTTTGGCCTACACGTACTTTCTAAAATGTTTGCTTTTTATTTTAATTTGTTCATTCTAGTAGGCAGTGATTATATTTCTGTCTTTTGACTTTTAAACATAAAGGATTTGACTGTTACTCTTGTCCATGGCGTCGGGTGAATACGTGCCTTTCGTTTTGTGTGGTCAATAAATCATCTAACTCACTTTACACTTACATTATTCATTTCCTCTGGAATATTAACAACACGCCCCTTATCGGAGAGGGCGACAAAAACTGCGAATTTCCAGCTGCTTTCAAATGTATAAAAACAGGTTAAAAACTCTATAGTTGCAGAATAGGTAATGGTAATTTTTGGTTACACCATGGAGTTATAAATATCCAACTCCATGGTTACACAATCAAAATCGGAATATCATGTGAGTTTATCCCCCCCCCCCCCCTGCCCAAGTACTCACCACTGGTCGCAATTTGAAGGCTCCCACACCTTAGCCCAGCAAAAACTGATCCGTAAATTTATAAACTAAGGGATATTCCCACAAATAAAATGTTTATTCTGAAAATATGTCTTCAGTAACTAAGGGAAAACCGATGAGCTGCTCATCTCAGTCAGGTTTCCCGGCAAAACGTAAGACGTTCCGGTTAACATAAGGTTTTAACACGTAGTCGTAATGTTGGAACAGAAGGAACACGTACCGGCGTTCACACAAATGCGCTAGTTTTAAGACATAGTTTTAACTCATAAGACACTGTTTTATGCGTAAGAAAGTTGAACAATTTTCTAATTTTCGACAAAACCTTTACTTATGTATACGAAAAAGTTAAGTCAAACTAGCATACACTTTGAAAGGCTTGACTACTACAGTCAACTGAACTTCCTTAATAAAAATATAAAGTAGGCAGGACTTGGAGCATTATTTGTGGTGCATATTAATCAACATTGATTGGAAATATTATCATGAATAATTATTTGTTTATTATAACCTTTGAATCCCTTCTTAATCAAGTATCTCTGTTCATATCTGCAAAAGAACTTTGAAGACAATGGCCATTTCTTATGTGTACCTAGGCGCGCTTACAGACTCAAGCGGTATAAACTAAAACCTTACGTGTTATGTTTATGTGTGTATCGGACCTTGTAGCTAAACCCAACCTCTCCAGCGCCGCGTCCATTCTTCTGTGCCTCGAGTAACGGTACAGTACAGTGTCGTCGAGCAGATCTAGCGAGTTATAGCCGGCGCGGAGATGATAAATAACTTCAGACCGAAATAGAAATAGTACGTTGAACTAATACTAGTTTATTATTGTGTTGATTCATTGTGTCAATCGGTCTTCTAGCAGCAGTCAGCAACCAGGCTCGTCACTTGCTACCTATGCCGAGACACTGCGGCGCATGGTAGTACAAGGCAAATATATTTAAACAAAAAAACATTATTTTTTTTTATTTTTTGTTTTTTAAATATTATTTGTAATTCATGGTTGTTACATATTGATATTTTTATTTGTTGGCGTAACTAACTCTTGGTTCTTTCGGAGTGGGGGGGGGGGGGGGGCGAAGCATTTTGTAACCACTACATAATATTGCATCCTATTCCTGGTAGAACGGGTCCGGGGGGATTGTCTCCGAGCTAACGTGGGTCTGGGGCACATAGCCCTAGATTATTTTAGAATTTTTTAACATTCGGCCTACAAGAAAAATGTTTTTTTTTTGGGGGCTAGGTTTTTAGCGTGGTTTCGTCGAAATTTATAAAATTGTGAAATTTGTCATTTTAACAGTCAGTTTATCGAAATCTAGCCACTATATTGTGGCCACCCCCCACCACCCACCCCCCTCCTTCCGCACATCTAGTAACACCCACTGCCAATAAGACCGGGTGAGTTCTTATTATTCTATTATGAATAGCGGTAGTGTAAACTTACAGTCATCGATATTCTTAGGAACTAATCGCCGTTTGCTACATAGTTTATTTGACAAACAATATTAGAATATATGAGATAAGTATTAAGTACGTCCTACCAGCCTAGCAAGCTGACAACAACAAGCTGACAACAACAAGCTGAGCAAGTCAACACTGAAAAACAAGACATATACAAACCAACAATACCATATTTTATGCAGACAAATACCATGCAAATCCAGTACATGTAATCGGATTGTTTGTTGGTGCAAGGGGGACAATCCCAAAGTTTTTTGTAGATTTTTGTAATACTTTTAAATTAGGAAAAACACTTCATTCATTGACGTTTCGATGGTGGCATTAAAGTTCTATTTCTATTCTTAGGAATCAACCTTTATGGGTCTTAACATGTAATTTTTTGATTGCATTTATTATTACTCAATTCTTTTATTATATTTAAATTTAAAATTGTTTTTAATTGTTTGCTAATCAAAATGTATGTTATTTTTATTCTGTGTCCTTGTGGGCAGTTGTATTTGTACACAGAGTTTTGTTTTACTTGTAAAATAAAGTTTCTTCTCTCTCTTGATAAAAAGTAAGACAAATCTCGAAGGCATATTATATGTCATTGTTGTGTATGTAAAAATAACGTGTGTGTCCGTGAATTTACATAATTATTAATTCAAATTTTTATTTAGTAAGATAATATGGGCATAATATCCAGAAAATCAGTGGCTAATTTAATAACGTAATTAAAAATTCGAATTTCCCTTGTTCATAGTAAATTAAGCGTAAACAAAAGAAAGATTGGACATGTAAATTCAAGTGACGTCCCGCGGTGGTACTAACGATTCGGCGCTGGTCCGAAACGTATACCTCTACGAGGACGTAGGTTCGATCGATGTCGTCCGCGTGGTACTTACTATTATGGCGCTGGTTTCGGCGATGGCGTATATCTCTAGGATGACTTAGGTTCTGACTGTCGTCCGCTGTGGTACATCGATTAGGGGCGCTTGCTCGAAGCGTATATTCTCTACGAGGACGTAGTTCGATGTCGTCGCGCGGTGGAACTTACGATTCGGAGCGTCTGGTTCGCGAAAGTCGTATAGCTCTACAGGACTTAATGGTTCGATGTCCGTCCGCGGTGGTATCTGGTACGATTCGGCGCTGGTCCGAAGCCGTAATAAGCTCTACAGGACGTAGGTTTCGTGTCGTCCGCGAACTACATAATGGGCGCTGGTCCGAAGGCGTATAGCTCTAGGAGGACTAGTTCGATGTCGGTCGCGCGGGGTGGTACATACGATTATGGCCTTGTCCCAGGGAGCGTATATCTCTACGAGGACTAGGTTCGAATGTCGTCCCGGTGAACTACGATTAGGGCGGCTGGTTCCGAAGCGTGTAGTCTAGGATGACGTAGGTTCGATGTCGTCCGCGGTGGCACATACATTAGGGCGCTTGTCGGGCGAAGCGTATATCTCTAACTACGAGGACTCCGTAGGTTCGATGTCGTCCGCGTCGTGGAACTTACGATTAGGGCGCTGTCCGAATCTTGTTAATAAGCCAGCAGTTTAGCCGAGCTCGTTTCACCGGTTTCCCACTCTGAACACCGAAGTGAGGCAGAATCGGGCGTGGTCCTGGTGAGTGGGTGACCGCTCTGGCCTGCAAAAACTCACGTATGACCGCTGGTTAGAGCAGTGTCGGTTCGAAAGCTAGTGTACAGCTTCTTTCTTTCGACGTCTGCTAGGCAGTGGCCGGGTTGAGTGGAGGAACCTACATGACTGTCTAAGTTACTTCGTCCTTTTCGGATGGGACTTAAGCCAGTTGGTCCCCTTGGTACTTTTCGAAAGGAGTAGGCTACGTGCCGGTACCTGGGTTTCCCCTCCTCCCCTTCTGTTCATACTTCATCCTCATCTATCCCACTCATCGTCTCGATTAGCCAAAGTGCATAAATATGAGACGTTAAGCCAAGTATTTCAATCAATCAATCACCGAAGCGGTATGGCTCTTACGAGGACGTGGGTTCGATGTCGTCCGCGGAGGCACCTACGATTAGGGCGCTGGTATCAAGCGTATGGCTCTCCGAGGACGTGGGTTCGTGTCGTCCGCGGAGGTACATACGATAGGGCGCTGGTCCACGGGCGTAGGCTCTATGGGGCGAGAACGTGCGTTCGCTGTCTCCGTGGTGGCACTCTATAAGGGCACTGGTCGCTAGGCGTATGGCTCTACGAGAACTAGGTTTGATGTCGTCCGCGGTCGCACATACGATTAGGCGCTTGGTCCGAAGCGTATGGCTCTACGAGGACGTTGAATTCGTGTCTTCTGCAGTGGGCAACATACGATTAGGGCGCTGGTCCCGAACGTAATGGCTCTAGCGAGACATAGGTTCGATGTCGTCCGCGGTGGGCCATGCGATTAGGGCGCTGGTCAAAAGCGTATGGCTCTACTAGGACTTACTTCGATGTCGTACCTACCGGTGGCACATAACGATTAGGGCGCTGGTCCGAGCGTAGGGCTCTACGAGGCCGTTGATTCGATGTTCTTCTGCAGTGGCACATACGTTTAGGGCGCTGGTCCGAAGCGTATGTCTCTACGAGGACGTCTGATTCATGTCGTCCGTGGATTGCACATACGATTAGGGCGGCTGGTCCCAAGCTTATGGCTCTACGAGGACGTGGGTTCGATGTCTTCTGCGGTGGCACATACGATTTGGGCGCAATTCGTCTCGAAAAGCGTCAATGCAAACAAAAGATTTTTAACTACCTTAATCCATCAATATTATTCTTTGGTTGTGAAAGTGAAAACGGTGACTTGGAAGCTGGCAGGGGCAGTTGTGGATACAGGGGGACCACCTTTCATGACTTCATAACCCTGATTTTGTTTCATCATGTTTGTAATTTACAAACTTTGAACCCTTTTTTCGGTGTTTCTGCAAATTTGCAAAAATAAAATTGCCTTTGAAGTTATGATTGCTTGACGATGATGAATGCTTAATTTGATCTAGGTGCCCGTTAGGGCGCCGCAGCCAAGCCGCAATGCACTACACACTCTGGCACCTTATACAGCAAGCAGAGTTGGGGTGATTTCGAGGTGTTTCCCAGCCCCGTCATGAAACGTGATGTGAAACTTGAAAACTATCAACATCGAGGGGATTTAGGTACTCCGACAACACTGCCAAATTTGGTTGGTGTATACGAACATTCCTTCTTGGTGAAAAAATGACTTGAACACATGATAAAATCACTTAAGGTTGTTATCTCCTTTACTACTACTGGCTACTGTCCTAATTCGTCAGTTTCAATTGCCCATCGATTCTGGCCAACGGCTAGTGCTACAACGTTCATGTTTTACATGGGTAGCATTAAGGTAAGGTGATGTTATTCCTTCCAAAAGAAAATTTAAAAGTTTTGCTGGAAGCTTCCAAATAAAGGTTTCAATATAACCTTATTCAAGAATATAATCAACAAGTAAATATAGTTCTTGACAATAATTGACTACATTGTTTACACAAATCAAGTCTTTGGAACCACTACATATTTTACATCCAATGTTTATTGGTAATACCATAGAAATTTAATCAACTTTGATAAAATTATTATATTTTAAAAGCAAATAATTTTGAGCATGAAACTTGAAAAATACTGAGATCACACACATAACAAAACCTTGTAGAAATACAAGCCAAACCTTACACACTGAAAGAAATGAGATCTAAAAAAGGTGCAAAGCTATGCCTTACACATTTTCGCATTCTTAATTCATAACTGTAGAGTGTCCCGTAACAGCCATCCTCGAAAAGCTTGTGAAAAATAGAATTTGCATGACCATTACGTTTAAATTAATTATATAAAAAAACTTGATGAACTATTTACGTGTTTGAAGGTTGGAATTAATAATTCCAAATTCTATTTTCGCAAGCTTTTCAGGATGCTGTTACGGGGACACTGGTACGTTTATGATAAGAATGCGCAATGTGGTAAGGTAGATGAGCTGGCCCTTTTTTAGATCTCATTTCTTTTGAGTGTGTAGGTTTGGCTGTAGTTCTACAAGTTTTTGTAGTGTGTGTTTACTAATCCTATCATTAATGGTTACTATTTTGTAATTTTGTTTATTTCTATTATTTATGTTGTTTTATGTGGACAATTTGTTGTGTAGGGCGGCTGGCAGACACCTTGTGTTTAGGGCATACTGCCCTTATCTGACAACCTTCCGTATTTACCCTACTAGGAAGCTTCGCAAACACATTTTTAGTCGCGTTGATGGATGAGCCTTTTGTAAGGTGAGGGGGGGGTGGGGGGGTTTTTAGTTTGCGATGGACTACTTTTCCTTTTTGGCAAAGTGCCTTTTGAATGGCTTCTGAGCTGGGATTGTTGTCAAGGTTTATATCGTTAGATTAGGGGGGTTAATTGTTTTATAACTTCAAAAATTCAGGAAAAAAAAAAAAAAAAAAATTAAAACCTTTATTCCTATGGATTCTGGCTAAGCTTTTTCAACTTTTTCTTTCAAAACAGCATACATCATCATTACCATTAATGTCCGCATGTAAAATATGAACGTTTAGCCCCACACCCTTTGGTCAGAATCGGCCCAAATGTCACGGGAATATCGGCACTTAATATTTCTTTGATTGTAACCAAAAACTGGCAAATCTAAGTTCAGAGATTTTAAAGTTCCCCTCAATTTTCATCAAGATCGCATAATTATGCCGTTTGGGGGCCCGGTATAGAGCGAACAAACAACAAAATACAGACAAACAATAACAAACAAACAAAAAAAAGAAAATGTTCACACATACTAGTATATCGTAATACATCACCACACGATATGCGCAAAATTGGATTTGCAAGACTGACCCCTCCCCCCCCCCCCTCCCCTATGATCATCTTCTGGGACTTCCCCCCCTATTAATTCATTCCTCACTCTTGACACCGTCGAGGAGCCGCCCAAATACATAGTAACTCAACCAAAGATGATCGCCGCCCCCACCAACCCGCCCACTTCAGTAAAATGTTAAGACATCTCTACTCAACCGTGTCTTACCTGGCCCCGTACCTGAGGCGACCCTTCTTTCAATTGACTCCGCTCCGGCTTGCTGGTCAATGATAATCCCATTAAGAAATGAAAGGGTCTCGCTCAGGTACTTGGGCCAGTAAACACGGTTTGATTATAGCCTCGCAGTACATCAACCAACTACAACAATTGAAGTCATGTAGGCATTTAACCAACTTTTAGGCCACAATGAGTGTTATTATCGATTATTACTAAATCAGGGACGCCGCATCGTTTGGAGACGAATGGTTTAAGTTACGATCAAAATACACATAACATATCGCAATGAATTTGCCGTTAATTGAGAAAAGGTGTAAGTCCAAACTGTGTGTTACCCACCCGTTCATTTTATGACCGCACGTATGTTTTTTTTTGTTGTTAACCACGTTCCCATAAATCAGTTGTATCAATTATTTTCAAAATATTACAATCAAATGTGTGACAAATGGATTCATGAATATTAGCACAGTTCTATTAGATATCTCAGAACTTACATTGACTGGCTTATAATATCACTTTAACAATAAATAATTCAATTGAAAAGCTAATTAGAGTCAGAAAACTAAGTGTTGTGCTCCGTGTTTGAGCATTTGAAAGCGAAAAAAACTCGCCCTAGCTGCCACAAAAAAGTTCGTACGCGCATGTTTGGGAGTTATCCGTGAAGCACAGAATACATTCTTATCCAAGTTGGCCTTGTTGATTCTGGGACAATAGTGCAGACAGTTATTTTCAAATTCTCTATCGTCCGTTGCTACTTTTGACCATTTTCACCATTGTTTCATAAAAGTCTTTTCGCAACGAAGTCGCCCAACGTAATTCGGTTTTAATATTATTTTTAAATTTATTATTTCATTTAAATAAAAATAAATAAAATAAATTGAATTTAGAGTCTACCCACTCAGTTATATAACTGATTTTCAGTGGGGGACTTTAAATCAAAGCGACTAAGCCAACCCTGTAGGCCCCGACGCAAATCGGCGAGTGAGCGATAACCAACCAAAGATCGTTATTTTTAATAGGTAATATAGCAATCAGTGGTATGGGGACAGTGGGCGAACACCCGCGAATCAACGCCAGAATCAACGGCCGATTCAGCACAACTCTGAATTTATTATGTCTTCGTTGCTATGGTGGACGGCTCTCCAAAGTCACCGTTTATCCAAACTCCTAAGCAAGAACTGATGGACTTAAGTCGCAAATCAGAAGTTAAAAAACTTCTGACTATGGCGGGAATCGAACCCTTGACCTTCTGCATTGGAAGCAGATACGCTAACAACAAGACCAACGAGCCACACATTTATCCACAATCTTACAATCATAATAATATCAAAAAATTATACAAAACAAATTATGTGTGGAGCCCTTTAAAGCATATTGAATGACCAGTCAATTTACAACATCAACAAATAGATTAAACATCTTCAAAACAATACAAAGCACTAAAACAGTTACAAAAGTAAACAAGTTCTTACACTTAATAAATAAATAGATTACGAAGTGGTTATGAATCAAAACTTATCCATTAAATATTCATAATACTATATTAGGCTTTAGCGATAAGAAATGATTTTAAGCTACTTTAAGGGAAGGCGTAAATGCTGTGATATCTTTTTATATAAAGTGGTAATTTATTATCATACAATTTAATATTAATGAAGTTGGAATTGAATTGAGAAAGTTTATTTTAACGGTTTGTTTTGCTTGATAGAGACGGTATTTACGTCTTGGTCGTGGCTTTGAATTCATAATCGTGTTGGGATAGTCTGCAAATTAAATTTAACTCTTAAGATTATTGTAGTTTGTAATCGCTGTAAAAAGTCAGGACATTTAATTGAATAAAAACGGTTTTGCATGCTGGTTCTTTACAGCTCTGCACAAGAGTCTTAATTGCCCGCTTCTGTATGGTAATATTTGATTTCCAATTGAAAGAGGGCCCCCAAAACGCATTCCATACGACATTCTTGATTCAAATTCAGGAAAAATACACTAATCTGAGCTGTATCAAGTCTTGGACTGGGCACGCACCACTCTGACTGCATAGCAAGCAAACTAAGGTTTACGGGAGAGTATTTCAATTTGCGATTTCGCACTATAGGTGCTGGTCCAAGATCAATCCCAAAAAGTTGGTTGCGGGTCGGGTAAATAATATAATGGGTCAGGATCCAGTCTCCTAGCCTCTTCGTTGGACGACTCCCGAAATAAAAGTGAAAATAGTCTAAAGTCGTAACGGATGACAATAATTTAAAATCAAATTTTTTTCACAATTGGACCAAGAAAAAATTGATCTAATGGCAAGTCCAGTTTAAATATTATTATTAATGAGATGGATAATCGTCACACACAGGGCATCATGAATCCTACCTCTTCGTAGGACGACTGTCGAAATAATAGTAAAATATTTAAAAGTCACAACAGTGTTAGAGAATTTGATATCTGTATTCACTATAAGAAAAAGATAAAACCGATCTAATTGCAATTCAGTTTTTAAATGATTATGTGGGGGACTATAGTCGGTCAGTACTTAGAGACCCGTATTTCCATGTCCATTTTGTTTGATGATCTTCGAAATAATATCGAAAATTGTCCAAAATTGCAAAGAAAGATATCGAATTTCACTAAACACTCTGTCCTCACTATTGGCAAAAGAAAAAAAATCCCAAGGTCAAGGTAATTCCGAACTTTCTTGTTTAGGGAATACTAAATCGGTCAAACAATCCAGTGTCTATTAACCATTCCGGCCGAGTGGCCAGCTAAATTGGCAGGAAGACTGCTTGACTAACCGTTTTATAGGAAGCTCCTTGTGCCACCCTGTTAATTCATACTTTAAAAAGTATCACGGCCCGCTAATTAATTAATAAAATGTAAGAGTATCGGGGATGTTTCAGCCGCGTCGCGAGTAAGCAAGTAGTTCAAGGTACTGACGCTGTTTTGTTTTTTTTGAGCCTCAGCCGATCAACTGCTCCTTGGAGCTGCCTTCTGGATTGGCTGTGGGTGCACACGTGGTGTTCGAGTGAGGGTGAGCTTTCTCTCCTGGATACTTGTCATTGCATGTTCTTGCGCCTGAGGTAGCTGTTTGTTATGGTTGTTGTAGGCGTTAGCTTCTTTTATCCAGGAAAAGAGAAAACTAACTTGCAGTGCACCAGTGTGCCAAACCACCCAAACAGAAGACACTGCCAAGGAGGAGTGCTCGGCTGATGCTAAACAAACTAATCACTTCAGTTCTCGTGAATTGTTACCCACAGACAGGTAACGAACTTCGAGGAACTGAACATTGTTTACTCAGACGGCGGAGAAACATCCAGAAATCAATATAAAATAATATGTACTATCTATTACTAATTTAGGTAAATTTGACAGTTTAAAAATCTACTCTTACAGATACTGCCTGACAATGCAGAACCAATCAGAGGGGGCCGACACATCGGAAGGTGACGGTGTACAACCCTCTTCCCGAGAAACCCCCTGAGTTCTGTCAGAGGGGACACCGCCCGTGAAAGAAGGCTCCACCTCCGAGCTACCGTCACATCCACCTTCAGGCGATCAGCAACACCTGTTGACCTTGCCTGGAGAAGACTGCTGCAGAATATGACCCTGCCCCAGATACTTTGTCATTGGGACTCATGCACTATCCCTACTAATAATTACCAATGAAACAACCATACATAGTAAAAATTGATCAAGATGACGCCCTCTCCTTCCACACACACTATCTTACTACCTATTCCACCGACAAAAAACTCCCCCCAGTCTCCAAGTTAAACGAGGAGGTTTTAGATCCTCCCCAGCAAGAATCAACGCGGGACCAACCTGTGTCGCAAGTCTTGATCCTCGCTGTGTTAAAACGAACAGTGGCGACTCGTCCGAGGACTCCCCGCGTTCTGACAACGCTGAATCTCTCTCATCAGCAAGTCAGGTTTACACCAGACTTGTTGGACCCCTCTCTTGGAATTGCCTGGTTGTGATATATCGTGCAAACTTAATAATCTTCCAACATCTTCAAACAATTCTCTAAATGTCTCCTTCTGTCGTACTCCTTCGGTTCAGTGTCCGAAACTGTGGCGAACACCACTTCATATTTTCTGATTTTACAGTAAGCCACAAACACAAGCGACTTGTTCAAAGACCCCTTCCTCATGTGAGTTGTAGGCGTTAATACCTTCACCCACATCATGCAAACCTAAACTTGCGTGACGCCACTTCAGTTTGGAGCGATTGTAAGTTGAACATTCAGTCATGTTTTGTGAAGCTTGGAGCGGCGCATAGAGACGCGTCGAGTGAAACTGAAGGGGTGTTCGCCCCCCGTCATCAGGTGACCTCGGCCTGGGGGCAGGCCGGCACTGACGAAGCAGCTGTTTGAGCCTAGATATATTCCCGCTCTTGGCTAACACTCGCCCCTGGTTCAACCGTTCTTCCGGAGCCCAGGCTGTTAACAACGCGGCCTGTCAAGCTAGAGCTGGATGAAACTCCCTTGGCTCTCGCTGAGGGTCGGTCCACCTCGGAGTCACCTCGGACAATAGGTGAAGAAGATGATGGCGACGCTGAACCAGGGGCAACACTAGATACAGCTGACAACCCAACCTGCTCATCATCATCCAACCAGAACAAAGACTTGCGTGACCCACTTCAGTTGGACGATTCAAAGTTGAACATTCAGTCTTGTTTTGTGAACCTTGGAGCGCGCATAGAGACGCGTCGAGAGAAACCTGATGACCCAACCTGCACATCACATACAAGCCAAGTCCAAGGTAGCTTATTGTAAAATTCGTTTTAATAGTATGCTTTTAATACGCGCTATCTTACAATGTTTCCCCGTCTGGGCCAGGTGCCAGGGTAAGAATAAGACCAGAACATTTCTCGTCGCCTCATCATAAAATTCGATGAAAAAGGCAGTCAGTGTAAACTATGACGTCTTGAGGTGACTAAAGACCACAAAGGAGCCTCTCCTGAACACACTTTCACTTTTTACGTGCATTCTAGAAATATTTTTTCCCGTATTCTGCTCTTCACCATTGCTGGACCCTGTGTGTTCTAAGCGTCCACCGCCGTGACTATTTAAAATTTGATGACATAATTTAAAGTCCCATTTCTCCAAATCATACAAGCTGGAACAGGGTTGCTGTCCATCCCCAGGTGCCCTACCCCACCCACCGCGTCTTACACAGTTGCCAATAGCCCCTACATATGTTAGAAGCAATAAGCATGACCTACTGCAGTTAAGTGATTTGTCAACATCATAAATTAGTTCAGAAGTTATCATTTCCCGAGTTAATGAGCTTAGATTGATTACAGGGGTTGATTCTTTTGACCAATAATGCGTCTTTGTATAAGATCTTTAAAGTGTGAATAGTCTTCACTGTTAAATAGCCCTGAACAATTTTCGTCGGACTATACACGATATATTTGCTTAATTTCGAAATTTTGCTATAAGAGTAAGAATATTTCTACTAAGTTGTAATAATAAAAATAGGTAGGTCCTAAATGGCAATTGTGGATTGTTTCTCATTAGGGATGTGAACCTGCACAAATCACAGAAACCTCACCATCTGAATGACTTGTATTTCCTGTTGCAGACGGAACCAAGTCTCCTCGTCACAACCATCAGCCGGACGACTCAACGCCAGACACTGAGGTTGTTCGCAAGTCTCCTGCCTGGAAGATCAACCAAGATAACAAGCGTAACGCCTCCAAGAAGGGGGTGGGGCAACCGCGCCAACTGAAAGACAACACCAGTGGCGGAGGGCAGAACTCAACAGGTCTATTTCATTGTAATATCTGCTCTAAAGGTTTTAAACCTAAGGCTGTTCTAATAAGTCACTTAATCACTCACTCCAATGACAGACCTTTCCGTTGTCCATCCCCGTGTGGTAAAACATATAAACAAGCAAGCTCACTTAAAACACACTCCTACACTCATATGGCTCGGGAACAGTTTGTTTGTGATATTTGTAACAAAGGTTTAACATCAAAGACCGGGTATGAGATTCATATGCGCAATCATGCTGATGTTAAGCCTTTCGTGTGCGCAGAATGTGGTAAAGGATTTGTTAAAGAGTGTATGCTCTCACGACACATGAGCACCCACAGTGAAGACCGGCCTTACAAGTGCCCGTGTGGCAAAGCGTTCAAAACTAAAAGTTCCCTCAGAAAACACTCCATCCTTCATTTAGAAGCGAAACCGTTTGTATGTTCGATCTGCGACAAGGGCTTCAAGCAAAACTCTCAGCTGACAAAACATATGCTCGTTCATACCGATATTCGAAAATTTACTTGCGCGGAATGTGGCAACAAATTTAGAACTCCCCACGACCTGAGAACACACTCGTACACACACTTGTCAGTGAAGCCCGCAGCGTGTGAACATTGCAATAAAACCTTTGCAGACAAGTCCCAACTAGCTCAACATATGCTATTACATACCAACCTTAAGGCCTATAAGTGCCCTATTTGTTGTAAAGCCTTTAATCTGCAAGGTAATAAGAAGCGGCATTGGCGCAAACATGCTGGAGAGAAATCTTTCCTGTGTGCCTTGTGTGGTCAAGGATTTGGGGAAAAGAGTATTCTTCAAAGTCACATTCAAACACACAGCGATGACCGACCGTTCAAGTGTACGTTCCTTAATTGTGGCAAAACCTTTAAATCTAAACAAGTTCTTAGACTCCACTCGGTAACCCACAAGGAAATGAGTTTTGTTTGTGATGTGTGCGGTAAAGGTTTAAGAACCAAGGTCAGTCTTGGGTTCCACATGAACTCCCATAGTAATGAGAGGCCTTACAAATGTCATTGCGGAAAAGACTTTAAAGGGTCGCATCAACTACGATATCATACTAGGGTGACGCATACAGACAGAATGCCATACGTCTGCGAGGTCTGTGCGCGTGGATTTATTAATAAGTCTCAATTGAAAGCTCACATGTTTTCTCATAGTGAGTCGAGGCCTTTTCATTGCAAAGATTGTGACAAAACATTCAAAACCCCAAAAGCTCTTAAAATCCACTCGAAACTTCACGGTCCGCGCTCTGATGCCGTCTGTAAGATTTGCGACAAAGACTTAATTACTCAATCTCGGCTGCGAGATCACAACCTACGTTGGCACTCTGAGAAGAAGACGTTCAAGTGTCCGACCTGCGAGAAAGAATGGTGGACTGCAGGCGCTCTTAAAGCCCACTTACAAAGTCACTCTGCCAGAACATTTCTCTGCTACATCTGTTCAAAGGAATTTAAAAGGAAAATAGATATCAGTATACATATGGAGACTCACTTTGATAGAACGACACTGAAATGGAAATAGCATTGTTAGGCCTTTTTATAGACTTGGACTCTTAATTCACATTCACAAACATACTTGCATTGCAGAAATTAATTGATACTCTGTTAAAATGGTAAATGACAATAGGGCACTGTTTCTTGTAGGACGGTTTTATATGATCGACGTACTACATGCACAAGTTTTGATTAATTTATTTAAACATTCCACGATACTTGTTTAATCTTTGTTAAATTTTAAATGATTATATAGCACGGTTTCTTGTAGGACTGCCATGTATTTTTTTATGTGTTACAAGCCCAGGTTGTGAGTTATCTTTTAAACATTCCAGGAACCTTGTTAACATCTTGTTTAATTGTAAATGACTATATGGAACTGTTTCTTGTAGGACTGTCATGTATTTTTATTTACCCATGCTCAGGATGTGAGTTATCTATAAACCTTCCAGGAACCTTGTTAAAACCCTGTTCACAATAGAAAGCAGACATAAGAAGAAGTTATGGGTGTTAATATGCACTTTTTAATTACTATTATCATAACAGTGGGATCGGAAACTCATTCTAATAGTTGTTGTTTGAGCTCATCCGGATGTGAAACGTGTTCGTGAAAGCGTGGTCACAACCTTGTTGGACACCAAAGCCGAGCCATGCGTAGCCGCCTTGAACGAAGCGAGGAAATGCTGCGTGGTTTGCGCTCAGCAAATTAGTGTCAAAAATCAAAATAAATAACAATTGCTCAATTTAAAAAATTGAATCAATATTAATTTCTAACAACTTCTCGTTTTACAAATAATTAATGTTATGCTGTAAATGATTTGTTTCTTTGTCATCTTTATTGATGGCGGTATTAAGGCCTGCTAGGCCTTATTTTCCTTTCAACCATTTTAATCAATCGAATATTACGTAATGATAGTAATAAACAGGTGATGTTATCTATCTATGTTTTTATCACACAAATATGGGTAAAAGTTCTATATAAACTGACTATGAATAGTAAATCGTTATTCCTCTAATAAAGGGTACACTAATGGCGTTTTCCATTGGCATGCACTCGGCGAGTGCAGACATGTCATTGTTGTCAACCTCCACTTGAATAACATTACAAAACTGAACAAATGAAAAGACAAGTGGCAATCCAGTGCGCACTAGGGCGCACTAGTGCGACCTGAGTGCGGCCAATGGAAAACGCCATTACATATGCCATTGTTATCGACTTACAAAACAAACAAAACATGAACAAATGAAAACACAACGGGCGATTCGGTCCGCACTGTGCGATTAATGTAAACTCCATTAGAATTAATTGTGTGCCTCGTTGCTAGTGTCACATGTGTGCACTCCTTGTTATGTTGGATATGCTGACATGCTGTGTTGTTGTTGGACAACTTGCAAACTAAATTCTCAGAGTTCACGGGAAACAGATGGACACATTTTGGACTTGTTGTAGGGGGCATTCCGTAAGTCGCTACGTGGTGCTTTGTAGCGCTTTGCCTACAGTCAGAAATGAGCATGGAGCGCCAAGCCACGCAGTTCAACACACAGCCGCAGATCGCTACACTCGCTAGAGGTTTTTCGTCCAGCACCTTGTAGCGATTCGCTACAAAGCGCCACGTAGCGAGTTGAATGCCCCTTTAACCTGAAATTTTGTTTGAAAGTGCTCAAAGAGTATACAATGGTACCACATTGTCAACAAAACCTTAATTGCGAGGTATAGCACTATTGTCAGCTCGATTATTAAATATTAAATTTAGTGTTTCCTCGTCATCGGAACTAGAATAGTCTATAATTGCATGATTAGCTAGTTGACACATTTACGGTCAGCCATTTGTAAACACAGCCTAAAATCGCAGAGCCCATTCCGAAAGTACGAGCGTGACAAATAATCTGTGGAATTAATGAAAACTCCCTTACAATACAAAATAAATAATGTTTACCCCACTTCTGACATCCCGCTTCAAACACCATAATAGTAATATTATATTTTAATAATGTTGTTAATTTATTTGCTTGTTTTAATTTTCGTATTAAAGTTGTTTAATGTGTTTCATAGAAAGGCAATATAATATAACATGAAATCAAAGTCCAGGGCCGTCTTTAGGTAGTGAGCCGCCCCTAGGCAATATAATTTGGCCGCCCCCCCCCCCCCCCACCCCACAACTTAAAAAAAAAACAAAGGGAAAGGGTTTTCATTTTAATTTTCCTTGGAGATCTATCTGGACAAGTAGCACCTTCTCTGCACCAAAGTTGTCTGTCTCAGGAGCTGCAACAGCTAGCACCACAGTAAAACACGCAAAATTCTTACTTTTCGAACCCATAGTAAAACTAGTACGGGATCGGGATATAGATTAATGCTTTAGCTGTGCGAAGGATTGATATCGGCGAGGGCGAAATTTTTGCAAATTGTCAGCTTTTAAAAGCTCCAAAACACGTTTTAAAATCTAAAATTACATTATGAGATATAATAAAAATAAATGATAAAATAAATAAAACAAACATTGTTGAATTTATTTCGTTCTAGTGCCGCCCCCCCAAGAGCTGCAGCCCCTAGGCCCGTGCCTAGTGGGCCTAGTGGGAAAGATGCCCCTGTCAAAGTCATGTGGGGTCTGTTCGAAACAAAAACTTGTAAAAAATCATTTATATTTCCAAAATATAGCAGGGTTAGAATGTATTGTTGTATAGGCCTATTTCCTATTAAAAATATTGATCTTTGGTTGGTTATCGCTCACTCGTCGATTGCGTCGGGGCCTACAGGATTGGCTTGGTCGCTTTGATTTAAAGTCCTCCACTGAAAATCAGTTATATAACTGAGTGGATAGACTCTAAACACAATTTATTTTATTATTTTATTTTTTGCATTTGTAGGTCAAAAAATTTCAAAACACGTTATTACATCGAAATTGATTTACAGTCAAGAACAAAAGACACTATATACTCAGTGTTATAAGTTATAGAATACAAAATCACCTTATTCAGTTTGTTTATTTGGATTAAGGATGCGTCAACCGTTAGGTCATAATGCACCACTCTAAACTGGGGGGGGGGGGGGGGAGGAAGGTCAGAATGACCATGGGTAAGGGGGGGGAGGAAAGGGGGTTCTCACGTCGCGGTCGTCATTGTCTTCGTCATCGGTCGTGGTGTCATTGTCGTCATCGTCGTCGAGGGGTCGTCAAGGGAAAGGGGCAAGGTCCCAGACGACGATTGCCAGAGCTCGCCTCTATATTCGGGGAGTAAAATACTACCCTTCATACTAGCTGATGTTTGCAAGGTGGACTTTTTCTGTTGTATTACCTTGTACGATTAGCAGAGCCATGCTCTGGGCCAATTCTACCCCGGGCCAAGACGGGGGCACATGATTCAGCTAGAGTATAGCACATGAATTTGAGGCATATTAATACGTTCGCTCGGATGACTGACACCACTAGAATTGTGTTTTTGCAATTATTTTTACATTTAATAAATAACTTAAATAAATAAATAAATTTTATTTAGAGTCTACCCACTCAGTTATATAACTGATTTTCAGTGGGGGACTTTAAATCAAAGCGACCAAGCCAACCCTGCAGGCCCCGACGCAATCGACGAGTGAGCGATAACCAACCAAAGATCGATGTTTATTTATTGTTGGAAGCTTTGCACAATATGTCACGGATGCGGGAATGAGGGACTACAGTCACACTTTACTATAAATTATGTTAAAATAATAATTTATTAAATAACTTTTTGATATTGGATTTAAGATTTTGCCAACATTTCTCAAAATTTCCATTTTCATAAATGTTAAAATATTGAAAACCTATGGTGACTATGTATATGCTTGCTTGACAAATGTGCTAAGTTTAATATGTGGATACTTCCTGTTCAAACGAATAGCTATATATTTGTCTACGAACTAATAATTTTAGACACATCAAAATGTCCGAAGTTTTGGTTAAACGTCTGCCAGCATATTGACGCAACCAAAGACCTCATTGTCAGCAAGAAATCTCATAGTGGCCTTGTATCCCAGGCGTCGTAAGAGTAGTTAAATTTTGTATTCGGAAACACCAAAATCAAAGATGAGGGCAAAAGTATGAGGTTTGTAATTTAATCGTGGATTTAATTAAATTTCTGTTTCTACGCGTATATTGAGCCACTTGGTATCGTTTTGTGGTCAAGATTATTACACATGGTGTAATCTGATTTCCTACAATATTAAAAAATTCAATCAAAGATGGCGTACAAAATTTAATTTGTTGTAATTATTATAATTTTTTTTAATATTAATTATATATATATATATGTTTTACCTTGGCTTTATAGTAGGCGACTATGACGCTGTTATGTTAGTACTTTAGATAGAAATTAAAAAAGTGACTTTAATTTCTATCTAAAGTACTAACATTATATATATATATATGGATTGTTGTAGGTTTTCGCGGCCCGTCATAGGATAAAAACAAGGATCTTGGGTAAAACCGCGTCGAAAATAAGATGAACCAGGGCAGAACCTGGGCGTCCACCGACGTTTCGTCTGTACTACGTCAGACATTTTCAAGGTTGACTGTGACTCTACGGAGGTTGGAGTCACAGTGGTTGGCAAGCACGCAGCGCCCGCCTTATATAGCCTCGGCTGAAGGTGCGGGGCGGCGAGGTTATATAGAAAATAGGTGCGGGGCGGCGATGTCATATCGAAAAAATATATACGGATGGTGGCAATCGAGAAACAAAATAGCACAGCTTACTGTAGTGAAACCTTTCTAGTCCGGCTTCTTGTCATAGGGCCTGATTGGTTGTCTTTTGAAATGTTATTCGTGCTTAGAATTATGGAATCTGAAATTTGCACCACCTCTGAGGGATTTGGCTGAATAGGTCTACGGACTACATTTCGAGGCATGAGTGCAGGTTTCCAAGCAAGAGGGAGGCTCTGGCTATCATCTCTTTTGTTCATGTTATTCGGCCGTTTCTCAATTTCTACAGATTCACGGATAATACGTGGCTTGAGCTGTTGTACAGGACAAATAGTTTTTGTTTTGTCAAAATCTATCACATGCGAGTAAGCTTTAGCATGTTGAGCCAGGGCTGATTTCTTGTCACCTGCTTTCACAGCATTAGAGTGTTCATTTATCCTCACTGCTATGCGTCTGCCAAGCATTAGAGTGTTCATTTATCCTCACTGCTATGCGTCTGCCAAACAGGCAGACGCATAGCAGTGAGGATAAATGAACACTCTAATGCTGTGAAAGCAGGTGACAAGAAATCAGCCCTGGCTCAACATGCTAAAGCTTACTCGCATGTGATAGATTTTGACAAAACAAAAACTATTTGTCCTGTACAACAGCTCAAGCCACGTATTATCCGTGAATCTGTAGAAATTGAGAAACGGCCGAATAACATGAACAAAAGAGATTATAGCCAGAGCCTCCCTCTTGCTTGGAAACCTGCACTCATGCCTCGAAATGTAGTCCGTAGACCTATTCAGCCAAATCCCTCAGAGGTGGTGCAAATTTCAGATTCCATAATTCTAAGCACGAATAACATTTCAAAAAACAACCAATCAGGCCCTATGACAAGAAGCCGGACTAAAAAGGTTTCACTACAGTAAGCTGTGCTATTTTGTTTCTCGATTGCCACCATCCGTATATATTTTTTCGATATGACATCACCGCCCCGCACCTATTTTCTATATAACCTCGCCGCCCCGCACCTTCAGCCGAGGCTATATAAGGCGGGCGCTGCGTGCTTGCCAACCACTGTGACTCCAACCTCCGTAGAGTCACAGTCAACCTTGAAAATGTCTGACGTAGTACAGACGAAACGTCGGTGGACGCCCAGGTTCTGCCCTGGTTCATCTTATTTTCGACGCGGTTTTACCCAAGATCCTTGTTTTTATCATATATATATATATATATGTTTTTGAAGGTTTTCGTGGCCGATATGTATTAAAGTAATCGGTTTTTCAGTGTCAATGCCACGTATATTTTCATGGCATTGAAACCGAAAAACCGATTACTTTAATATATATATATATATTTATGTGTATATGTTTAACCTTGGTTTTATAGTAGGCGACTATATATATTAAGCATAAGCCTGCTTTAAGGACGTAGTTATTAATTCATAGCAGTTGTCGAAAAACCTTTGCCACGACTGGGGTAAGAACCCAGAACATCCAGCTTAACGTGCCATAGCTCTACCAATTGAGCCCAGTCGGGGCAAACTTTTACGACAACTGCTATGAATCAATATATATATATATATATGTTTAACCTTGGTTTTATAGTAGGCGACTATGACGCTGTTATGTTAGTACTTAAAGAATATATATCATATATCCCAACTCTAGGGTTACAGAGATGGTTTGTATTTCTCCAGTTAATTTAGTATTTAGTATAATAGGCAGTGCAATCTGCTCTACACACGTTATTAACAATGCATAAACAGACCAAGAATTAGATAGAATTAAATTGGTGCCTGCATAGCTCAGTTGGTAAGAGCATGGCCCGGAAAGCCAAGGTCCCGGGTTAGATCCCCGGTGTAGTCACTTTTTTTTTAATTTCTGTCTAAAGAACTAACATATATATATATATATATATATATGGATTCTTAGGCTTTCAGGGCCGCTGGTAGATGTAGATGTGGATTCTGCGGTGATTTGCCCTGTGTTTTGAGTTGATGGCTCTAAAAAGAACCGTTCTTCTCGACGTTTCGAAAAGCTGTGGCTTTCCATCTTCAGGAGTCGATGCTGAGTCTGTGACGGACGGCAGTCGAATGGCATGAGCTCACTTCGTGCCTCCTTATATAGCCTGGCCTGGTAACCAATCAGGGCTCAGACGCGACCTGATTGGTGCGGGCGTTGTACCCCTGCGCCCTGATTCGTGCGCGCGTTGTACTCCTGTGTACGCGCCCTACTACTGGTATTGCAAGCTGGCGGTCCAGATGATGGTTGTACCGTGGAGTCAGTGATGGTCTGAGAAGTTATTTTTCTCCTCTTGTCCAACTTCTTAGGCGGGTGGCGAGATCTGTGGCGAGCCTCGTCGTCCGGTTCCACTGGTTGAACCGTGATGGAAGCGATGATTGGTTTCCAAGCACTGGGGAGGCAACTCCCATCGTCCCGCTTGTTGAGGTTATGAGGCCGCTTTTCAATCTCCACCCTTTCCCGGACTTCGCGAGGGAGGAAGTCCGGGAAAGGGTGGAGATTGAAAAGCGGCCTCATAACCTCAACAAGCGGGACGATGGGAGTTGCCTCCCCAGTGCTTGGAAACCAATCATCGCTTCCATCACGGTTCAACCAGTGGAACCGGACGACGAGGCTCGCCACAGATCTCGCCACCCGCCTAAGAAGTTGGACAAGAGGAGAAAAATAACTTCTCAGACCATCACTGACTCCACGGTACAACCATCATCTGGACCGCCAGCTTGCAATACCAGGAGTAGGGCGCGTACACAGGAGAACAACGCGAGCACGAATCAGGGCGCAGGGGTACAACGCCCGCACCAATCAGGTCGCGTCTGAGCCCTGATTGGTTACCAGGCCAGGCTATATAAGGAGGCACGAAGTGAGCTCATGCCATTCGACTGCCGTCCGTCACAGACTCAGCATCGACTCCTGAAGATGGAAAGCCACAGCTTTTCGAAACGTCGAGAAGAACGGTTCTTTTTAGAGCCATCAACTCAAAACACAGGGCAAATCACCGCAGAATCCACATCTACATATATATATATATATATATATATATATATATATATATATATATATATGGTTCATATACTAGGTTCTTGGGTCAAACCGCGTCGAAATGATGAACCAGTGCGGAGACTAGGCGTCCACCGACGTTTCGTCTGATCTACGTCAGACATCATCAGGGTGACTGTGACTTCACGAAGGTTAAAGTCACAGTGGCTGGCACGCGCCCGACCGCCTCCTTATATACCTGAAAAGGTGCGGGGCGGCGAGGTCAATTCTAAAAACCATGATCAAGTCCCTAAGCTATTGTAGTGAAACCTTTTTACTACGGCTTCTTGTCATTGGCCCTACTGGGGTTTCTTGTGAACTGTTGGATTTAGCATCTGCATCGTATAGAACAGAAACTGTGGAATGTTCCTCAACTGCTATGCTTATCACCGTAGGGTTCTGATGTTGCACTTCTTTAGACTGATTGTGTCTATTTGCTACTTGACGAGGCATCAGAATTGGCTTCCAGGCACGAGGTAGACTTTGGCTATCGTCTCTTTTGTTTAGATTGTGAGACCGTTTCTCAATCTCTACAGATTCCCTGATGATACGTGTGCTATTATGGTTGTGAAACAACACAGTTTAAATCTAGCGCCGCCATCAGCGCCGCCTAGTGTCATGAAGGCGCTGTGTATTCTCGCGCGCTGGCTTAGCGTCATGGTGGCTATGTCATGTAGACAGCTCGTCAATAAACGTCGTCAATAAGTATTGTCGATCATTGTGCAACCTTTGTATTCCCCCAATATATTCCATGGTGCCAGGTGGGTTTCTAAAGAACTACACCAACTACTGTAAGTAGTAAAACTTAAGCTAGGGCCATGCCAGACTCGGAAAACGGCGGGGAAGGGGCAGGTCTAGGCCTAGGCCAGACTGGCCCTAGGGCCTCGTATTACGTTGAAACGCCTAAGTCGGTCGTTTTCCAGTGTCCGGAGGATTGGCCTAGGTGGCTTAGGCGGTTTGAAAGATTTAGAAAAACTTCAGGCCTGCATACACAGAGCCAGGAGGATCAAATCAACGCCTTAATCTACACAATGGGGGACGAGGCGGAGGACATTCTAGCTAGGGTAGGCCTCACAAAGGAGGAGCAAAACACGTATGCTGGGGTCGTTGACCAATTCGAAAATCACTTTGTGGCTAGGAGAAACGTCATATACGAACGGGCGCGTTTCAATAAACGCCTACAACAGGTAGGTGAAAGCATTGAGACATTTGTCACAGACCTGGATCGTCTGGCAAAGCATTGCCAATATGGGCAACTTGCTGACGAATTGATTAGGGACCGGGTGGTCATCGGTATATTAGACAATAAGTTGTCTGAAATATTACAACTGGACCCTGACCTCACACTGGAGAAGGCGGTTGCAAAGGTAAGGGCTAGTGAAAACATTAAAAAACAACAAGGAGTGGTACGACAAGATACTACAAAAGACCAGATAAAAACTACAAGGTGGACGCTGTAAATAAAGACAAGCATAAGAACAAAGGTAAGAATGCTCAGAATAGTCCTAACTCCTCGGCTGGTCATTCTGAAGCACGTGGGCCTAGTTCAACAACAAACAAATGTTTTCGGTGTGGCAAGGAAAAACATCCCGCGGATAAGTGTCCTGCTCGAAATGCTATTTGCAGATGTTGCAATAAAAAGGGGCATTGGGCAGCAGCATGTCGGAACAAGGGCGTTGCAGAGGTAAAGGAAGGCTCTGACAATAATTGATTATAATTTTTAGGCGAAGTAACTGGTGGACTTAGGACTAGCTGCGTAAATTCAAATATTAACACGGTGTGCTCTCAAAATGCATGGTACGCAATCGTTAAGATTAACGAATTGCAAGTTAAGTTTAAAATTGACACAGGTGCTGACGTCAGTGTTGTTCCACAATCTATAATGAAAAAACTGACGCCATCTGTTAAACTAGAAGGTACAGATAAACAACTATATGGCCCGGGAAAAACACCATTACCAATCGTGGGAAAGGTAAGTGCCACTATGGCATGGGAAAATCAAATGGCAGTCCAGGAGATTTTCATAATGAAAAGTCAACAGGAACCCCTACTGGGACGGCCTGCCATACAAGCCTTGGAGATGCTGTCTTGGATCAACGAAATTTCCGTTGCAGGCGTAAGTCAAACCGGTGAGCCTTAACTCTTTGATGGCCTCGGTAAGGTTGATGGTGAATACCACATTGCAATGAAGGAAGATGCCAAACCATATTCCGTGTCAGTGCCTCGTAGAATTCCAATACCATTACGTAAACAGGTGAAGGAGGAGCTGGACAGAATGGTGACGGCTGGAGTAATATCTCCAATAGAGGAACCAACTCCATGGTGTGCTGGAATGGTGGTTGTACCAAAGAAAGCAGGTAGTGTAAGAATCTGTGTGGACCTTAGTCAATTAAACAAAGGTGTGTTGCGGGAAAAATACCAACTGCAAACTGTTGAGGAGTCCTTGGGCCGGTTAGTCTTCTCAAAGTAAGACGCCAATACAGGATTTTGGCAAATCCCTCTTTCCAAAGAATCGGCAAAGTTGACAACCTTTATCACGCCTTTCGGTAGGTTTTTCTTCAATCGATTGCTATTTGGCATCAGTAGTGCTCCGGAACACTTTTCCAGGAAAATGATGCAGGTACTCGAGGGATGCAAAGGTGTCATTTTCCAAATGGACGATATATTAGTGTTCGGTTCAACACAAGAAGAGCACGATGCTCGACTGGCAATAGTTCTCGGTAAACTAAAAATAGCTGGGTTTACGCTGAACAAGAAGAAATGCGAGTTCTCAGTTAAAAGAGTTAAATTCCTTGGTCACGAAATCTCAAAAGATGGAATTCGGGCAGAGGAGGACAAAATCAAAGCCATAAAAGATTTAAGTAATCCGGCCGACATAACCGAACTATGACGCTTCTTTGGAATGGTAAACCAGGTTGCAAAGTTTGTACCAGGTCTTGCCGAGGTAAGCCAGCCAGTACGAGAGCTCCTGAAAAAGGACAACGAGTTTCTGTGGACTCCGATCCACACAGCTGCTTTTAACGAAATCAAAAGCATGCTAACAGAAACACCAGTCCTAGCCTTATACAACACCAACTCTCAAGTAAGAATTTGTGCTGATGCATCTTCTTATGGCTTGGGTGAGGTATTAGATCAAGAGAGCGCGGAAGGCTGGTGGAAACCCGTGGCCTATGCGTCTCGAGCAATGAGCGAGACAGAAAGTCGGTATGCTCAGATTAAAAAGGAAGCCTTATCTATCACCTGGGTCTGAAAGAAATTTACTCAATTTGTAAGCGGGCGAGACCTCATGATTCACACCGATCATAAGCCGCTGGTGCCAATTTTTGGTTCTAAACCAATAAGTGAGCTGTCGGCAAGGCTGCAAAGATTTAAAATGCGAAAGGTTCTCATTTAAGATAGAGCATGTACCAGGAAAAAGTTTCTATACTGCTGACACACTGTCTAGAGCCCTACACTCCGAGCCATGTTCAGAAGAAGATGTACTCTTGCAAGAAGATGTGGAAGTCTTTGTACAACAGGTGGTCATCGGTACTCCAGCAACCGACCAAAGAATGGAAGAAATCAAAGATGCTCAAAGGAAGGATGATGTTATTTCAAGACTAAAAGCATACACTCATCATGGGTGGCCAGCAAGAAAGAAGGTTGACCAATAATGCTACCATACTGGAATGTGCACGGCGATCTAGCAGTTCATGAAGAAATACTGTTCATGGGTCCAAGAATAGTCGTTCCTAAGGAAATGTACCGCGAAATCCTTTCGCGATTGCATGAAGGTCACATGGGTGTGACTAAAACCCAACGTCAAGCTCGTGAGACGGTCTACTGGCCGAACATTAATGAAGATGTTCGAGCAATGGTTCAAAGCTGCCAAAAATGTATAGAGCTACGTAAGAATATTCCAGAACCACTCATGCCAACTCCATTTCCTTACTTACCATGGGAAAAGGTAGGCATAGACTTTGCCGATATTCAGGGGAAAACATATCTGGTAGTAGAAGATTACTTTTCAAGATATCCAGAGTTTGTCAAAATGGATAGAACTACAAGTTCCTTGGTTATTGATAGACTTAAGTCTATATTTGCCCGGCACGGAATTCCGAAGACAATTAGAACAGACGGTGGTCCACCCTTCAACAGCCATGACTTCCACAAACATTCGGGTTTCGTCATGAGAAGAGCAGCCCAACCTTTGCTCAGAGTAATGGGTTAGCCGAGTCGGCAGTCAAAGTCATCAAAAGAATGGTAAAGAAATCAGAAGATCCATATTTAGCAGTTCTCAACTACCGAAATACACCGTTAGAATGTGGTTACAGCCCATCACAACTTTGCATGGGCCGAAACTTACGTTCGACACTTCCCACCTCATCACAGTATCTACAACCTCGATGGCCAAATTTAGAAGAAGTAGGCAAGAGGGAAAAACAGATTAAAGAAAGGCAGAAGACGTATTTCGATTTAAGACATCGTGCAAAGGAGCTTCCCAAGACACGGGTCGGGGAACAAGTCTGTGTCCAGGACAAACGGGTGTATGGAGAAGTAATAGGCCTTGGTCCAGAGCTTCGATCGCTGCAGGTAAAAACACCAGCAGGAATACTGCGCAGAAATCAAGCTAGTGTGATTCCTGCTCCATTCCAAGAGCCAATATTTCAACTGCCTACAGAGAGAGATCCAACAAATTATTTCAAAAGTATATATATATTTTTTAAAGATTTTTTAAAATTTGGATTCAGGATTTTGTCAAATGTCTAAAATTGAAATTCAATTAATGTTTCTGATTGATCAACAACAAAAATTACTAATCTACGTCGACAATGAATGCTATCTTGACAACTGTGCAAAGTGTAATACTTCGTAAGGTTACTGATCGAACTAATGTTTGCCAACTCTGACAAAATTAATGTGTAATATTTTAGATACATTGTGAAAATCCGCCTTTGATATGGACTTGTTCAGAAAAACAAGCTCTTCATGATGGTAGTGCTGTCAAAGTCCTTACTGTATTAAAATAATCCAATAATCTAGTTATCCAGTTTATTTTTTTAGTAAGTCCAAATCTCAAGATTATTTTCCAGGTATAACCGTGAAAGTGTGTAAACAATCATGTCAAAAGTCAAACTGATCAAGTCCGCTGTCAGTGACACCGGCCTAGGAGTCAGCTTACGCGTTTATTTTAGTTCTTATTAAGTATAAGGTAAGGATTTGTATTATGAGGTGATAATAAAAAAAAACTCTTAAATGCAGAAAAACATAATTTTTAATAATAATACAAGAAGTGAATAATTCCCCATTCTTTGTGAAAAACTGTTCAAGGCCAAAATCAATCGCATTTATTATGTCATACTAATGATTTCGGTTTTGCAACGTGTACACATAATATCAACACTATTTTTTTTTTTTAGATAAATCTATTAGTAATCAATCTTTCCAGATTTACAGAGAGCGCTAAACTTTAAAATCGCAGCTCAATACTACATTTTTGGACTTAAGAAGAGGCAGGCATGCTCATTATTTTATATTTACTCATTCAAATTTTTCAACCAATTTTTGTCGCATTCTATTTTTAATTTTACATAATTGAATAAAAACTAATTATGAAGGCATCTTTTGTAGCACTTTCCATTTTGATTATAGAAAATAAACAAAAATAAATTCAATTTTCTAGAAATTAGGTACTGGCAAAATGGTCAAAAACACCCAAATAACTACGCATTTCCTGATTGATCAATGACAAAATATTGAAAATCTTATATGATAGGAGCGTACAGATCTCCTACACACTACAGTCCATCGTGTGATGTGTCTGGGGTGGGGGTGATCATATGCTCACTTGCCGGAGACGACAGTACAGTGACTACAGTCCATCGTGTGATGTGTCTGGGGGAGGCCAAGGGTGCCAAGTTGAATTACGAAGTAAGGCTTTATATTATGCAGGACAAGGAACGCGCCGAACATCAAACTACGCCTACTTCATCTTAACCACTTTTTCTTTTAACCCCTCGCAAGTTTCCCTGGTTTGGGTTTAACGTCACCCAGCAAAGTCACGCAACCAAAGACCTCCTTGTCAGAAAGAAAGTTCAAAGTGCTCTTGTAGGAACCGTACTCCAGCATTGGAGCGGCCAGTTTGAAGAGGACCTCCCAGTCATTGAAGGTGTAGTTGCCCTGTAACAAACACAGCAGGTGAGAGACGACAGACCGAACGTAACGTAACGCCAATCCACATGGATAACAATTGGTTAAAATGTACGTCAATGGGCGCATCCCTAAACCCGCTCCAGTCGTTACGGCCGCAGCGTAAGGAGTGGGTGTAACAGCACATGAATGTTCTCATCGTTTCAGGATGGTGTGTGTAGCATCTGTATCATATTAAATGGCTGACCGTCTAGCTCCATAGCTGTCAGAATCCAACGATTGTTATATTCGAGCACTGATCACGATATCAAGTGCTAGGCCAAAACGTTATTTCATTATAGGACTGCGGATAAGGATAAAAACAGAATTTCTTGGAATCCACTCAATTTCTCCTGTCCGGCCCCTGCGTGTTTGAATCACGCGCCCAGCCCATTGTTAGTGTGGAAAGAATGCTTATTTTATAGTTATATCATTGATTCTTTCATCAACAATTATTTCCAACCGAGAACTTGGAGAACTAATGGACTATGCAGACATCCTTACAGTTTAGGTGCTATTTTCAGCAGTCCTTTCGTAAATCTTCAGTTGCCGACATCTTGTTTTACCCCCACTCCACGGAATGCTCCTAGTGCCGGGCCAAAACCTTCAGCGTTTGGACGTTTGGAGCTAGTTGGATGAGCGTAGCGAGCGAAGCGAAAACTTCAATTTCACTGACCCCTCAAAAAATTTAGCTCCAATGTTTGTTTTTTGTTTTTTTTCTGTCTGTTTGCACGATTCCGGGAAAACGGCATATGCGATCTTGATGAAATTTTGAGGCGACCTTCGAAATCTCTGAACTAAGACGTGCTACGTTTTTGGGTACAATCGAAGAAATATTTCTCATGAATGAAAAACGATTTTTTTTTAGATTTTTAGTGCGATATTTTCGTGACATTTGGGCCGATTCTGACCAAACCGGTGGGACTAGAACGTTCATATTTCACATGGACATTAAGGTTATAGTGGTGTATTGCTTTTTAAAAGAAAAAGTTGAAAACATTATCCAGAAACCATATAAATAAAGGTTTTAAATCAAGTTTTTTTAGGTATTTAACAACAATTAACAAGTAACAATAGAAACTTGAACAATCACCTACAATGCGTTAAAAAAGCACTTGATAAGTACAGAGATCCCACGCAAACTAAAAACTTACAAAAAAGCGCATCCATCAACGCGACGGGACTTTAGCGTTTTCCTATAGTTACGGAATGGGCGGAGCGTGGCTATACTGCGCTACGTAGTGAGTATCGGAATGCGCCCAATGTGATGACGAGATATTTTATTTTTTAAATGATGATAGTTATTGAAACTAGGACACTTTGAGAACGCATTTTTCAGTCGCATTGATGGATGGTTGACTTTTCCTATCCTTTTATTATGGTTTCATTTTGTCCTTTTTCCGTTTATTTTTAACATTGCGATGCGACCGAGTGAAGCCTGCGAGTCAGAGAGAGACAGAGAACCGACACGCGCCTCGTTGTGCCAGCCGCGGAGAGGTGCGGGGCAGCGAGGGCATATTGACCTATCGTTCCGCTAAAAGTACGATTGTTATTAGAAATATATTTAATTCGTTGTACCCAAAATCATAACATATTTCAGTTCAGTAAATTTTATCTTTGACATAAAGTTATATCAATGTTGGTGTCGCCGTTTGCCCTGTCGAGGGGCTAAACTCACAAAAATAACATACTAAAAATCGGGGGGAAACGTAAAAATACGATATTCATGAGGAATGTTGTTTCGATTGTACCTAAAGCATGGAAGATGTACGTTTGGAAATTTCGAAGGTCCCCTAAAAATTACATCAAGATTAAATCAGCCGTTTGACCGGTCGAGAGCAAACCAGACAGACAAAAAGACAAAAATTACCCGATCTATTTTCTCATAGTATAGGAAAGCGTCTAAAGTCTTTGCTGCACCCATTCAATAAACTCATTCGTATTTGATTCCAATGAACCCACCCATTTTAAACACATTAATAATTAATTTATTATAACAGATTATTTGTGATATGTTATGTTTATAGCCTCTTAATTCATTTTTAATTAATTATTCAGTGCTTATTTTTAAGCGAGTTATTTGCGTAATCCAATTTCTATTAATTGCTTTGCTTTGTAAATAAGATTTTGTAATTAAACTAGGAAGCTTCGCAAACGCTTTTTTTAGTCGCGTTGATGGATGAGCTTTTTATAAGTTTTTAGTTTACGTGGGATATCTTTACTTTTGCAAGTGCTTTGTTTTGCTGCCTACGCATTGTAGGTGATTGTTGTCAAGTTTCTATTGTTTCTTGTCAATTGGTATTATTTACCATAAAAAACTTATATTAAAAGCTTTATTTCTATGGATTCCGGCTAACTTTTTCAACTTTATCTTTCACAAGGTACTACATCACCATAACCTTAATGTCCATGTATAATATGAACGTTGTAGCCCCACCCGTTTGGTCAGAGTTGGCCCAAATGGCACGAAAATATCGCACAAAAAATCGAAAAAAATCGTAAAAGTACGATATTCATGAGAAATATTTCTTCGATTGTACCCAAAAACGTGGCAAGTCTAAGTTCAGAGATTTCGAAGGTCCTGTTAAATTTTCATCAAGATCGCATATGCCGTTTGCCCGGTAGAGAGCGAACAAACAGACAAAAATACAAACAAAAAAACAAAAAAACAAAAAAACAAAAAAAAAAACACCCGAGCTAAATTTTTTGGGGGGTCAGTGAAATTGAAGTCTTCGCTTCGCTCATCCAATTAGATTTAAGTTACACACACCCGTCTGTGCCCAGGATAGAATTTGGGTCCAGAGCATGTCTATGCTAATAGTAATCAAAGTCCACCTCGCAAAAATCATCTGGTAAGTAGGTTGGACATTATATTACGCCTGAAACTAAAAGCGAGCTCTGTCATAGTATAGTCGAGGACAACTCCCCCCCCCTCGCTTGACGACCTCCGACGATGAGGGACCGTGACTAGTGAAAAGTAAGAAAACTTGGCTTTTATTATTTGTCGATTTTGTTGCACTAAATATCAACAAATAAAGGCGAAACAAAACCATATTATAAGATGATAAAAATGACTTACGGTTGGTATAATACAGCTTTTTTCTGCTACCCCGCGGGTTCAAGTAAACTGAAGTACATCGCTTTATCCACGACGTCGAGGGTCTTACACATATTATCTTTGTATGGGTACATCAGGAGATAATCGCTGTTTTTCTTCTGGTAGACGTCAATTTGAACCTTTTGACGACAAGTTTTAGTTTTTGTTTGTGTGGAGCAGGTTGATGGATACGCAGGGTTATTTCCCCACATAAAGGAATTCAAGACTTGTTCAAGAATATCTTTAGTTTTTAATTATTAGCAGACAAGTTGTGATACAATTACGTTACGTTTTACAAACGTTGACAAGAGAGAAGGAAATGTTTCTGGGCGAGCAAAAGAAGCGCTGCCTACCCTCTAGCGGGTAAGCGTGAAGCGCCTATCCTAGTGTACTGCCCGGCAGAATGCGTGACCGTCTCTTCGTATCTGTGAGAGCCCCAAACTTCAACAGTTTTTTAACTGATTGTCAGTTGGATCTTTGGCTAAAAATGGTTATATACTCAATGGTTGGAGGGCCCAACCCTGTCGCGCCAATGCCATAGACAGGAAAAAAACAGACGGTATTGTGGGGAGTCGTACAAAATAATCGTGCAACGCAAGTAATTACTGAAAACCATTTCCCATGTGAAGATACAATATTTTTTAAAATCGCTTCTCAAAACCAATTTTGAACTGATATGAGTGAGGAAATCTAAATTCAATTGTTGACTCAAAAGGATATTATGTCCCGTCAAAAAAAATCCAAATAATGTTTTCTCTTTGTAATATGTCCTCTTACACTCTGCCTACTTTTCAGACGTATTGTCTCTAGCTTTTGGGCGTTGACATATTTTTTAAAAGGTGAGAGAGTAACAGTGTTTTGGGAGGTCTAGGGTTTACATCCCGTCGAGATCCGTAAAACCTGACTTCAAAAGTTTTTCTGAGATTATTCTAAGTGGGTAATGCAAACTCAACTGATCGGTCCCTCAAGACAATTAATATCCCTTCACAGTTGTCCTATCCCCAAATAGGCCCCCAATAGGCCTAGACACCTGAAGCTGGGCATGCATTGCACTCTCGGAAGTTTCCTCACGAGAAATTATTCACGCTTACGTCCATGGATTCTGTTTGTTCCCTGGTGAACGGCCAGGAGATGCTTCCTCTATGCAGCCTCTTCCTTCTTGGACGCATCTGGAGGACCCAGATACAGGGATATCTGGAAGTTTCCTTTCCCATTCCCTGGTCTTCACATAGGAAGAGTTCCCTCTACCACAATATCGTAGGTGCCCTGGAAATGACAACGATTATGAACTATACTTCTGAAGAATGACTTGTTTTAAAAGAGTAATTGGATGAGCGAAGCGAAGACTTCAATTTCACTGACCCCTTAAGAAATGTAGCTCAATTTTTTTTGTCTGTTTGTTCACACGATACCGGGAAAACGGCGAAAATTTGAGGGGACCTTCGAATCTCTGAACTTAGACCTCCCACGTTTTTGGGTACAACGAAGAATATTTCATTACATGAATATCGTACTTTTACGTTTTTTTCGTTTTTTGTGCGATATTTTCGTGACATTTGGGCCGATTCTGACCAAACGGGTGGGGCTAAAAACGTTCATATTTAACATGGATATAAAGGTAATGGTGGTGTATTGCTTTTCGAAAGAAAAAAGTTGAAAAAGTTAGACAGAATACATAGAATAAAGGTTTTAATATGATTTTTTAGGTTTATAATAACAATTAACAAGTAGCAATAGAAACTTGACAACAATCACCTACAATGCATTCAAAAAGCACTTGAAAAGGGAAAAGTGGTCCTATACGCAAAGTAAAAACTTACAAAAAAGCTCATCCGTTAACGCGGCGGGACTTTAAGCACTGATTGAGAGTAAAGAAAAAAAATTTGGATTGACATTTTCCTAGTGAATTGTTTTATCAACAAAACCATGGAGACACCAGGGCCCTGCTAGATTATTGGATGAGCGAAGCGAGCGAAGCGAAGATTCCATTTCACTACAGTGGAGAAAACAATCCGGAATGTTTTTTTTTTTCTTTTGTATTTTTGGCTCTTTGTTTAAAACGATTCCGGCTAAACCGATACTCCAATTGCGATGAAATTTTCTGGAGACCTTTGAAATCTCGAACTTAGAACTGTCAAGTTTTTGAGCGCAATCAAAAAATTATTTTCGTGAAATCGCAATTTTACGATTATTTCGATTTGTTAAAAATTTCTTCGATTTTTTACCCTACATGCTTTTATCCAATTTTTAAAGATTTTTTCACAGAACCATTTTTTATGAATTAAGATATTCGTGTAAAATTTGAGCGCAATCGAAAAATTATTTCTTATGAAAATCGAAATTTTACGGGGGTTTTTTCTTTTATAAAACAATTCATTGACTTATAACACCTACATGCTTTATCCGATTGTAATGATTTTTTCACAGAACCTTAATTTTATGAATTAATATATTCGGTGTGAAATTGAGCGCAATTAAATAATTATTTTTCATGAAAATCGCAATTTTACGTTTTTTATATAAATTACTATTAATAAAAAAAATTAAAAATTAAAGTTTATTTTTTATTTAATTTAATTTTTTTTTTAAATCTTCAACTTAGTAATGATTTTTTCACAGAAAAAACATAAAATCCGCATAACACATGGCACTCAATGCAGCACCAATTATTACGCTCATCCAACAACGCGCCTGAAAAAGCGTTTGCAAAGCTTCCTAGTTATTCAATGTCTTCATAGAGTGAGATGGCGCAAATTTTAACCCAAAAACTTCATATGCCGAGGACGAGAAAGAGAGAAAGCAACTAGTGCTATCTAGACGATGTAAAGCCAATCAATAATATGTGAGCATTCAAATGACGGTCAGTGTAGAGCAATGACGTAATATAAGCTTTGCTACGCAAAGCTTATATTACGTCATTGGTGTAGAGTGTATAAGACATCCCCTCACACACACATGCACAACAATAATGCAAAAATAATGTTTGTTAACTAGGAAGCTTCGCAAACGCTTTTTCAGACGCGTTGTTGGATGAGCGTATGTTTTTTTAAACAAAAAAAGCGTAAAATTGCGATTTTCATAAAAAAAATATTTTTCGATTGCGCTCAAATTTTACACAAATATATAAATTCATAAAATTAAGGTTTCTATGAAAATATAAAATTTCGATCGGATAAAGTATGTAGAAGTTATAAGTCACAGAAATTTTTTTAAAAACGGAAAAAATCGTAAAATTACGATTTTAATGAGAAATAATTTTTCGATTGCGCTCAAAAAACGTGGCAGTTCTAAGTTCAGAGATTTTGAAGTCCCCCAGAAAATGTCATCGCAATGTAGTATCGATTTAGCCGGAATGTGTTAACAGACAGACAAAATACAGAAAAAAAAACATTCCGGATTATTTTTCTCCCGTGTAGTAGAATGGAATCTTTGCACGCTCATCCAATTTTATTTTAACAGATAATTTTGCAACGGAACTTGAAAAAGTAATGAGATCCCACACCAAAAACTTGTAAAAATACAGCCAAACCTTACACACTCAAAAGAAAAAAAATCTAAAAAGGGCCAAGCTCATCTACCCTTCCACATTTGCGCATTCTTAGTTCACAACGTACAGTGTCCCGTAACAACATCCTTGAAAAGCTTGGCAAAATAGAATTTGTATGACCATTACGTTTAATTAATTAGAAAAAAGAATTTGTATAAACTATTAGGTTTAAAAATTTAAAATTGCAAATTCTATTTGCCAAGCTTTTCAAGGATGTTATTACGGGGGCACTGTACGTTTACGAATTAAGATGCGCAAATGTATGGAAGGGTAGATGAGCTTGGCCCTTTTTTAGATCTCTTTCTTTTGAGTGTGTAAGGTTTGGCTGTTTTTTTTACAAGTTTTTGTTGTGTGGTATTAGAGACACAAATTAGCAAATTGGCGGCACATAAAATGACCTAAAATATAATGGATTTTTGTGAAAATTGTAAAAGTATACATTATTGTAGCTCTTCTCGAAACCTATCGAATGGTGACATAAAAATTGAGATCGGTTAGATACTTTTAAAGATATTAGAGATACCAATTAATTTGGGCGGCTATTTTATTTTGACCCTGGATACACCCCATCACAGACACAAAGTGGATAAACACAAATCCAAAAAGAACGGATCTTTTGCGGTGGAAGTGTCGACCTGTGGTGGCAAAGGGGGGGGTGGGTTAGGGTCAAATTTAATTGTAGACCACTGAAGAAGAAGAAAAAGAAGAAGAAGAAAAAGAAGAAGAAGAAGAGAAGAAGAAGAAGAAGAAGAAGAAGAAGAAGAAGAAAAAGGATGAAGTTTAAAGATAAAGAAGATAAAGATAAAGGAAAAGATAAAGATGAGATGAAGAGAAAAGATAAAGAGATGAAGATGAAGAGAAAAGATGAAGAGATAAAGATGATGATGATAAAGAGATGATGAAAAGATGATAAAATGAAAAGATGATGTGTGGGGGGTGATAAAGATGATGAGGATAAAGATGATAAAGATGATAGGGAATGAAGATGATTTTATAAAGATGTTTGATAAATAAAGATGATGATGATAAAATGATGGTGATGATGATATGATTATGATGATGATGATGATGATGATGATGTTTATGAGATGATGATGATGATGATGAGGTTTGAGATATGTTTGAGGGATGATGATGATGAGGGTGATATGATGATGTGATTGATGATAAATGAGGGATGTGATGAGATGATGATGTGTTTGATGATGAGATATGATGATGATGATGGATGATGATGATGATGATGATGATGATGATGATGAGGGATGTTTATGATGATGAGATGATGATCACCCGCAAATGCTGCGTGAATGCTTTCCGTAACTGACTGGGCTATTGTTGCTTGGGCGTAATCTATTTTTCCGCGTAGTGAAATCCCAAATTTTAATTTGATTTTTGTTTTGGTGTTTTTAACGGGCAAGTGTTAATTTTGGTGACTCGGACTGTCTCTACCCACAGTCCCCCGGCCGGTGTTTTTCGCGAAATTTTTATTTTTTTCCCGCGTGTTTTGGGCAAATTTTGGTGAAAATTTAAAAAAATTAAATTTTTGGGTTGGTTTTTTAAAACGCAATGGGTGTTGTTTGTCAGGTTTCGACTAAAACACAGCCCCGTGGGGGTTCGTCCCCCCGTCCCTGTGTTTGGGCAGGGGGGATTTTGGGCCCGCAGGCTTTGGGGTATAACTTGCCTCTATGTTGGGCTGGCTGTCTCACTTCCACATAAATTATCGACGGCAAGTTTTTGGTGACGTGTAAATTTGTACTGGGCCCCGGCTTAATAAAACCATCGAAGTTATACAACATTCCAATGGAAAATTACGTTGTTTAATTTAGTTTTGACCTCGATAAGTTTTAGTCACTCGTACTCCCTACTAATCGGAAAAAAACCAAAAAACATTTAAGGGGGTTGGTGACTACGCTAACTACAATCACATAATCTTTTTGATAAATTTAAAAATGTTGAAAAAAAATGACTTCTGTAAATAGTGAACCCCAAATTTTATAGTTCCCGGGGGGGGCAAAACCTAAGGGAATTTCGTTTGCCATGGGGGTTTTCTTTTAAAAACACATCGGGGATCCCAAAAGAAACGGACGGCGAGCTACAGGCGTCATGCGATTTATAAAAACACTTAAAAGATATCATAACTTGGCCCCTTAAATTAAGGTTGTTAAACATAAATAATTCTCAAGGATTTAAAAAGTAACAAATCCCCCGGGAAAGGGCAACCCTGGATGGGGAACCCCTTTGGTGCAGAATTGATACCCGACGATAAAGGGTGCAACCGGGGTTTTTGGGCTTTTCCCCATTTTTCCCCCCAACAAAAAATGTACGGACCAAGAAATAGAGAGGGAAAAACACTCCCCATGTCCCCAGTGAGATGTTAAAAAACCCCCCTTGCCATCGGGGGGAAACGTGACCCCGGGGGTTTTCCCCCAACCCAGAAAGTAGCTTTTTTTTCAGTTAAAAAACAAAAATGAAGATGTAAACAAAATTTTTAATTTGGGGGTTTAACGACGGGTTTCCCGCCAGGAAAATATGCCCCTTTTTTAGAGGCGCCCAAAGGGCAAAAGAAAGTTGCTTATTTTAACAGGGGGGAAGCAAAAAAGGAAATGAGCCCTTAAAAGAATCCCCCCCGGCCCTCTATATGTCATGCTGCAAGTAGGGGAGATATCAACGGGCAATTCCTTGATCAAAATCGATTCAAAATATAATGAAAAACCCCAAATTTAATAGCCCCAAAAAAACTGATTCGGTTTTCACTAAACTTTGCGTTTCTCCCGGTCAAAAACAAAACAAAACCAATTAATGAAGTCATAAATCCCCATACTACAAGATTCATCTACACAAATAAATTCCCCAAAACGCAAAGAAATATCATCAACCCCTATTAATGTAAAAATGCGGTTTTTTGTGGGGCCCCAAAAACCCGGGAATCTGCAGGTGGATAAGTCACTAGAAAAGGGTACGGGGAAGGAGGGGGGACCTTTTTGAAGAGGAGAGGGGCCATTGGTTACGCAGA
Organism: Sweltsa coloradensis; assembly: GCA_024449915.1. Taxonomy (NCBI): domain Eukaryota; kingdom Metazoa; phylum Arthropoda; class Insecta; order Plecoptera; family Chloroperlidae; genus Sweltsa; species Sweltsa coloradensis. The sequence goes on from JAMZAV010005056.1 coordinate 63,628, forward strand.
AATAAAATTTCCCTTGCAGCGAGAAAAAGGATAATATGAGGGGTTTTACGCCCCCCACCAGGTCGTCATCGGAAAACCGGGAAATCGGGGTTTAACAACCGTGGAAAGCGGGTCTAAATGAAGGGGGAAAAGGGGGGTTTTGGTTTTTCCCCAAAAAGGCAAAACGATGGGGCACATCCGCAACCCTAGTCCTAATAAAAAGGCAGACGACACCATCGATGGGGGGGACGGGGAAAGCTGCCCCCCAAGGCAAAAAAGGCCCGTTTTTCAATGGAAAATGATGCAAGTGGTTGAAAAAGCTGTCCCGGGTGGTAAAAAACAACCCATTTGGGGAAATAATGCAAGGTTTTTTCACCATTTGTAGCGTAGCCCAAAAAAAAAGGGGGAAAGTTTTCCTTTTAAAGACCCCTTTTAAATAATCCTGACTATAACTGGACCCCAAACCCCCCAACTTTAATTCAAATTTGCTTCGGAAACTACTGGGATGATGATATATCCCGCCCTATTACACCCAGGGGAATAAACCCGCCTTTTTAGCTTGAAAGCCCTCAGGGGCCCTGGGCCAGATTTTTATAAAATATAGTTTCTTTAAGAAAAAAGTAGGAATGCAAAATTATTATGTGCGATCTTTAAATTTGCCTTAAGTCAAAACGAATTCCACTGGCATGGAAAAAGTCAAAAACTGTGCTTTAATTTTTCCCAAAGGGAAAAAGGGGGGTTTGGGATGACTTGTCCAATTGGCGACCTTTTTACATTAGGATCAACTATGGCAAATATTGCAGGAATCCTGGGGGAAAGGGTACGAACTGGGAAACTAGTAACAACATATTTCACCAAAAGCAAAAAGGGTTCATGGAATTTGGGGGTGCCTAGAGCTAATTTTGTCCTGCAATCATAAAGACAACGCCAGAAGGCACAATAAAAAGGGGATATGCAGCTTGGCTGATCTTTCAAATGCCCTTTTGGGGCCCCCGTACCACACGATTATATGGGAAAGGGGGCACTAAAACAAAATGGGCGACCTGGGAAGGGCGTTCTAGAGATCATAGCTGACATGTACCATGGAAGGTTAAATAGAGTTAGAAAGGTCAAAGGCTAACAAATGATATTGAGCTCAAAAAACTGGAGTGGAAACAAGGGTGCCCGCTAAGCCCAATTCTGTTTAAAACTTTCTATTTAGCCCAATCATTTTGAGCGATTTTCCAAACTTAAGTGAAGTTTGGGGCGAAATTTTTAGTTTAATCGATTTCCCTAAATGGCCTATGCCCATGACTTTGGTTTTGCACTAAAATAATTGGCTCTACGAGTCCCTTTTTTGGGGGGGGTGGGGGTGCAGCCAAGTGGGGGAGGACTGACATTTAACCCAAAAAAGTGGGCTTCGCTAAGTATCGACTGCAGAAAAACACGAGATACCTTTTCCCAAATGTATTCCTCATACAAGGTACTCCCAAAGAAAGCTTAACGATGGGGGGGCGGACCCCATCTGGGGCGTTCCTACTGGATTCAGGGGTCCCAAAAAAACGCCAGTAGCTGAAAAATGGAGAGAAGTGTGAAACCTACACAAAATTGGGGTTTTTTCCCTTAGCACCCCGGGAGAAGTTTTGATGCCGGAAGGACTTTTCTTTTCCCCCGGGTTGATTTATAAAGGGTGGGGGAGGGATGAGAAAGACTGGGCCCTTTTTTAAAATTTTACCGCAAAATGAAGGGGGGCCGCGAAACGGTGGGCTATCCCACTCCCTCGAGTGCCGCCCAGGGTGGTGTACATGCCCCTGGCAGAGGGGGGTGCAGGCCTGGGTTTCCAACTAATGCCTTTGTAGATTTTTGCTGGCGGTAGCCCAAACCGTTTCGGCTTCCCTTTCGGCCAGCGATTTCCCCTTTTAAGGATATTGCGTGGTCCCCCACTAAGGAGGTTTGTTAGGAAACGTATTGGTAGAGAACTTCGGGCCCCCGACTGTTTGCCATTTTTCCTTTTTGGGAAACATGGTTGGGGTCTGGGGGGTAAAGTAATGACTTCAGTTCCATTTTTTTTTTTTTACTAGAAACACGTAATGGGTAAAAAGGAGGTACAAAACGCATTGGGTGCAGTGGGGGTACAGTGAGGCCAAAAAGGGAGATAGCCATTACAAAAATATGCCAAAAACGGGGCACCCGATAGGCCCTACTTACCCCCAAAGGCTCGCGGGTTTTTTTGGGCTAAAACCCAAATAAGAAATGGTTTTCCCTCCCCCAAATATAAAGAAAAAACTTCTTCGAAAGCCAGACAAGGGGAAAAGGGGTTAGGGAATTCTATTTAAAAATTCAGGCCCCGGAAACCCTTTTATGGGCAACTGGGCGATTTACACGGGTTCCCTTTACTGGCCCGGTTTTTTACAAAGGGGCGATTAAAATACAGTGGGGCTAAAAAATTTACTCGGAGGGGACGGAAATGCTCCCTACTGTCGCCGGTGTGGGCTTGGGGACGAAACTTTACCCCATGTTTTGAACTCGTGTCGATATCATACTGCTGCTGGACAGGAGGCATAATGCTGGTGTTTAACAGATTAGTTAAAGGGTATTTTCCCAGGAATCAGGCAAACACCAAACCGAGTTAATCAAAGTTCCAAAAGGGGCCCGAAGGAAAGACCTATCTAGTTATTTTTCGAACATCATAACAAAAAAAGCTTTATAGGGACGGTTTTTCTGTACCCCCGCCCAGAACCACAACGGAAAGCCTTGTTAGCTGCTCAGATTACAAAAATCAGGAAATAACGCCACATTCCGAAGTCTTTTGAAGCCAGGGGGGGGAAACTGTGGTTGAAGCAGTGGGTTTTGGGTAGTCGGGATCGTGGGATACTAGGAAAGATCGGGTTTTGAAGAGGGTTGGAAAATTGGGAAAAAAAGGGGGTCTACCCTAATGAGAAAAATTTGGTCAGTGGGCACTTCCCGGGGGAGCAGAGACATTTTTAAATTTAACATTTAAATGGGGATCGACAATAAACTGATGACGTAAAAGGAAAAAAAAAAAACTAAAATTTTTAAAATATTTTAATTGTTTTAACAAACCAAGGGGAGTTGCGTGATTTATGGGGTAAAAAAAGGATTTTACATTAAAGGTTCATCTTAGACCTATTTTTTTTGTATGTTTTAATATTATTGTTAGAATTTTAGCGGTGCAAAGGGGGGTTACATTGTTGCTGTACTTTTTAGTATTATTGTTTTGTACCTGATTTTAGGGTTATTGTTTTTTAATTTTTAAATGTTAACAACAAATTGGCCCCAATTTTTTCCGTTTTAAAGGTTTTATGCTGGTGGTGCGGTGCAATAATTATGGTTTTTTTATGCTTTAAAACAATGTATAATGTATTGTAAAAAAACTTTGATATTTTGTCAAAAACTTCAACTGTTATTTATAAATTGTTTTGGGGGGGCGCAAAGAATGTTAGAACTAATAAATGATGATGATGAAGAGATGATGAGATGATGATGAAAGATGATGATGATGATGATGATGATGTGATGGATGATGATGATGATGATGATGATATGATGATGGGTGATTTATGATGATGATTGATGAGATAAAGATGATGATGATGATGATGATGAGGATATTGATGTGATGATGATGATGAGATGATTTATGATGGGGAGATTATGATGATGATGATGTGATTTATGTGATGATGATGATGATGATGATGATGATGATGATGATGATGAGGGTGATGATGAGATGATGATGATGATGATGATGATGATGATGAAGAATAATAAGAATAAGAAGAATAAGAATAAGAATAAGAATAAGAATAAGAAGAAGATTAATAATAATAATAAGAAGAAAGGTGCCCAAAGGTTTGGTGGGATCGTTCCACCTTTTACTTATCATCGATATGGGACGAGTATAACTGGTGTCACGTAAGATATTAGATTCAGATGGCTTACCATATTAACTCCATACTCTTGTGATTCGCAAACTAGCCAGGCTACAATCGCTAGCCCCACTAGAGCCTGGACCAGCTTCATTATGCTTGGTTGACAGTGACTTGACAGCTAAGAAGTTAATACTGAACAGGGTTAGTCGTAGCTAGTATTTATACCCACATTGGTCAGGGATACTCATTCTTTGTGCAAGAATATTTCCATTTATCAACATAAATCCGAAGTATAATATGACAACAATTATTTTAATAACATTCCTGCGTGGGTGATGTGATGTGTTGAGAGAGAACCTCGCGCATCCCTCATACCGGATGGGAAGGAGATGAACTTCCGTCAAGCTCCTATACACGAAGCTATTGTTAGTATGGAGACTAATGACGCTTGAATCAATAGCAGGTTAATTAGCATCTACAGATAAGATATGACAATACTATTAGCGCTTAGGGATAATAACTTGTTATTCAACAAATTCCGAAGTATACAAATACATAAGTAGCCTACCGGTAACACCAAACAGTGTGTATATTAGAATAACATTAATAACGTGGTAGATGACAGGATATACACCTATATTATAATAATTATGGCGAGAGACATATCGTGCAGGGTCACCGTGCTGGAAATGTGCTTACGAGAAAGTCTTGGAAAGAATCAATAAGTCCCTATAGATATTTTAATCGTAGCTACGTAATAATATATTACTAGGAAGCTTCGCAAACGCTTTTTCAGGCGCGTTATTGGATGAGCGTAATTTTTAAAAACGAAAAAAGCGTAAAATAGAGATTATCATGAGAAATAAATTTTCGATTACGCTCAAATTTCACACGAATATATTAATTCATAAAATTAAGGTTCAATGAAAAAATCATTACAATCGGATAAAGCATGTAGGTGTTATAAGCCGAAGAAATTTAAAAAATCGAAAAAATCGTAAAATTGCGATTTTCACGAGAAATATTTTTTGATTACGCTCAAATTTCACAAAATATATCAATTCATAAAATTAAAGTTCTGTGAAAAAATCATTACAATCGGACAAAGCATGTAGGTGTTATAAGTCGAAGAATTTTTTTTTAAATCGAAAAAACTCGTAAAATTGCGATTTTCATGAGAAATAATTTTCCGATTGCGTTAAAAAACGTGGCAGTTCTAAGTTCAAAGATTTCTAAGGCATCCATAAAATTTTATCGCAATCGGAGTATCGGTTTAGCCGGAATCGTGTTAACAGACAGACAAAAATACAAAAAAAAGAAAAAAAGGAAAAAAAACATTCCGGATTTTTTTCTCCAGTGTAGTGAAATGGAATCTTTGCTTCGCTCGCTACGCTCATCCAAAAAAAACTCTAGCAATATAGTTTATCTCCAAAAGAATCAACAATAATCAACAAATCATCAATATCAACAAAACTTTTTAACCCATTTTTTTAGAATGCTAAAACGTTTATAGGTTTTATAGGTTTTATTTATATTATATTATATATATTATATTATATATTACATTACATACATATTATTAGGTGGTTTGAGTTTCTGCTTTCAATGCAGAAGGTCCAGGGTTCGAACTATGTTATATATATATGGATTGTTGTAGGTTTTTGCGGCCCGTCATAGGATAAAAACAAGGATCTTGGGTAAAACCGCGTCGACAATAAGATGAACCAGGCAGAACCTGGGCGTCCACCGACGTTTCGTCTGTACTACGTCAGACATTTTCAAGGTTGACTGTGACTCTACGGAGGTTGGAGTCACAGTGGTTGGCAAGCACGCAGCACGCAGCACGCAGCACGCATATATATATATATATATATATATATATATATATTAATGAACTAGGTTTTTCGGTTATAATGCCACGTTTATTCACATTAGGCCAACGTTTCGATGAAATTTCACTCATCTTCTTCAGGGCCAATACAAATTAATATATAAAAAACGAAAACTACATTACATTGATAATTCAGAACAAAACTGGGAAAACAAAATACAACAAAATATAAACAATAGAAATCACTGCACATATGGCAAATTAAAACAACTCAAAGAATCACTGCAAAGCTTGACGTTGCAAAGAAAGAAGAAAGTCACTACGTGTCCTTCATATTGCTTTTCGTCATGGATCTTGTCACTCTGACTGTCAATATATATATATATATATATATATATATATATATACAAATATATTTATATTGATTCATAGCAGTTGTCGAAAAAGTTTGCCCCGACTGGGGTTCGAACCCAGAACCTCCGGCTTAACGTGCCATAGCTCTACCAATTGAGCCACCGAGACAACAGAACAAACCTTTACGAAACTGCTAGTTGTTTTTTTTTGTTAGTTGCTAGTTTTGCGAACCCCAGTCGGGGCAAACTTTTACGACAACTACTATGAATCAATAACTATGTCCTTAAAGCGGGCTTATGCTTAAAAACTTTATATATATATATATATTCGTACTTTAGTACTTTAGACAGACAGAATGATAGATAGACAGACAGGCGCACATACTTCTTTCTGTCTAAAGTACTAACATAACAGCGTCATAGTCGCCTACTCTCAAGCCAAGTTTAAACATCATATATATTATTAGTTAACATAATGTCCAGCCACGAAAGTATTCGTCAACAAACATATTATATACTACTCAATGGTAGTAGCGGTGCAAGTAGCAAGCCAAATGAAAAAGTACTGGTAGTGCAATAAGTAGTAGCTAGGCAACTTTCAAAAAGGCTGCAACAGTGTAACTTTATATAAAAAAAAACAGTAGCTTTACAACACTGTCAACAGGCCTACTCTTCACAAATTCTTGCAGTTTTGACTTGAGTTTGAACAAATCGTATGACAAGTGGGACGAATTTGTTTACATACGCCTACGTTACGACAAAAAAATTATATTATATTAAAATTAAAATTTCTTTTCGTGCCGATAAGTCACTTCTGGCACCCGTGCCAATGGAACACCATGCCTGACCTTAAGGGTTGTTGACTTGTTGACATCTTTACATATAAAAACATATTTCACTTCTTCAACTTCAATAGCAATATTACGACCGGGAGAGTAAGAGTTCCTGACTTTTGGACGTTAGTTATTTCAATAAGTATATTTCAAACCTATATGTTATCCCATACAATAAATCCAATACGGATCTGTATTACCTTCAACTTGAGCATTACCTTGGGTCTTTAGGTCCACATACTTAGCGTTTTTATAACTGTATGATAGACGTTAAATAAATAAATAAAAATAAAAAATAGTGTTGAGTGTTGACTCTCATAAGCTCTTGTGACTGTGCGCAGCGCGCTTCGTAGTTCCCGCCTCAGAAGTGGTGGCGGTGGCTTATGAACAGGTAGCGAGGTAGCGAGCCATCTAAGGCGGCGGTGGGTTTAAAGATGGCGTGGCTCTTTATGGCGGTCAAATTTTAGGCGTGTTTACATTATTTCCACTGTGATTTCTTTAGCCCTTACCCAAAACCTGACAGGACCTAACTAGGCGAACCAACTGACTCTTAAATCTTCGATACGTAAGTATAGGCCTACATTAGTTAAGAAAAGGTCAGCTATCTACGTGGGGCATTGGGACAACCCTTGGTCGAGGCCTAGAGCTAGGGCCTATCCGAATAGTGACAAAACGCTTTCATTCCCTGGTCTGGTCTTGTTCTCGTTTTACGTCACCGTTCCTAGGCCTACGCTTTTCCCAGTTGACTGACCAACCGAAAGAGTACCGGCCTAGGCTAATGCCCTCTCCTCTCCTTATGGGTAGGCCTACCTATGGTTTCTGCGCTGGACTGTTTGCAGACTCTAGCCACCTGTTGCTGCATCTCTCCTGCGGCCTTTTCCGTTGTGTGGGGACTGGGTTCACCCCACTTTAATCTCTAGAGGCTAGGTTCGTTTCATCTTAGCCCATCGTCTTGGTTAGCGCAAGTTTGCGTAAATCATGAGTCATTATACCCAAATTAGGCCTAATTAATTGTTTTTCTTTGCTCGTTATGACGTAGGGCTGAGACTAGGGACGTTTCTGAATACTGATCTTGGTCTCATTTCGGTCTCATTACTTGGTCTTACTAGGCTAGGCTAGGTAGGCCTAGTAGGCCTACTTATTCCTTGGTCTAATTACTTGATCTTGGTCTCGTTGAAAATACAACTCGTTCTCATTCTTATAGTAGGCCTAGGCCCTACTAGCCTAAAACATGGCGGCCTCGGGAGATGATCAAAATAAAATACTTCCATAACAGGTTGAGAAACCAAATAAGTTATTAAATGTAATTTTAATAATATTACGATAAATAGGCCTACCGTACCGGTGGTACAGAATCAAATTTGGTAGCCTTGGCCTATGGAAACGGTAGGCCTATTTAACACGTCACGTCAATAACGTTCGCCATGATCTAGACCTGAATCTAGTGTGCACTTTGGATTCTTATTCTTATTACCGGGTAGGGGCCTACCTACTTGATTTCGATAAGTCTCGATCATGCGCGTGACTATTTGGACCTAGGCCTATTTGGGACATCACGGCTCACGGGTGATTGATGGCGAAGTTCGTGACGTACCGGTATTATGATGTAAATCAAGACCAAGACCTAAGGTTTTGCAGTAGGTAGGCCCTACCGGTATTCAGAAACGTCCTACTCCTAGGGCTAGCCTATGTTCTGCTAAGTTTAAAGGTCGATGCGCAATTGTCCGGTAACAATAACAACAAAGGGAAGACGGTAACATTGAGGGCTGATGCAGAATAGCCCATGGAGCAAGCCGACGGTCCGAACTAATGGGCCTAATAGCCGAAGAGTGTGTTAGGTAGGTAGGCAGGCCTACGTAGGCCTATCTAAATTTTGTTATTCCGCATAGGCTATTTTAATTTTATTTATTTTGTAGATTAGGGCCTACTTGCGTAGGCCTAGGTCTTAAAAATCAATCAGCTGATAAAATAGTGTAGGACCTACCGGTACACTTTTTACAGGTCATCGACATCTTGGTTTTCATTCGTTTTGGTAGGTAAATTAAGGTCAGGAACGGGAACGTTGCGGAAAGTTAAAACTTGGTAAAGTTGTTGTTGCAGGGATAGGAGCCCGGTCGTAATGACGTTTTGATTGTAGGCCTTACGAGTTTGCGATGACTCAAAGCTGCCGATAGGACACGGGAAGGGTGTTGAGAATTAGAGACTAGGCCTACTCGCGTGTGATGAACCATGACTGTAAATTGGGTTTTCATGAATAACACAGTTCGGCTGGTCGCACCAGATGAAAACAGCATACAATAACAATCTTTTACTGATCCAAGATAGGCTACCTTACTAAAGGCGTGTACACATTTATACGTACCATCCCTACTGTCAACTTTATTATTTTGATTATTATTTTGTGTACATTATCCAAACTCCACTGTTGGCAGATACTACTCACATGCGAGCCAATCAACGGGGCGAAACAAGGAGGTGACTGTGTTTTCAAACCCTCTTCCTGGAACACCCCCTGGTTCCTGTCTGGGGGGACACCGCCAGTGAAGAGGGCTCACCTCGAGCTACCATCACATCCACCTTCAGGCGATTCAGGCACACTGTTGAACCACGCCCGAAAAGACTGCTGCCGACTGTGACCTGTCCCAGATTTTCACTACTGAAGCTCATCTATCCTACGAAGACTTTACCAATTAGAACACCTACATTCTAAAACTGAGAGATGACCCTCCTCTTCCAATCACCATCACTACATATTCTACCGACTATAAAACGCCCCAGCTCCATTTTAAACCAGAGGTTTTAGATCCTCTCCAGCAAGAACAACTCGGATCAACCTGGGTCCAAGTCTTGAGCCTCTCTCGTGGTTAAACAGAAACAGTGCGACTCGTCCGAGTACTCCCCGTGTTCCGACAACGCTGAATCTCTCCCAACAGCAAGTCAGGCTACACCAGACTTGTTGGACCTCTCTTGGAATTGCTAATTGTGATAGATCTGTGCATAGCTTGAATATCTTCCACGTCCATCAAACCATTCTCTCGTGCTCCGAGGGGTGATACTCCTTCTGCAGTACAAGCTGTCGATCCAGTACCGATACTGTTCTAACACCATTTAACCCACATCTTAAATTCAGATTACACGTGGACGCCCTGCAAGCAACATTTTAACACCTTTTCCAGATGGATTGGGCCCGAAAGTCACATTCACATCACGAAACAAACTTTAGTGACCCACTTCAAGTTGGGACGATTCAAAGTTGAACTTTCAGTCTTGTTTTGTGCAACCTTGGAGCGCGCATAGAGACGCGTCGAGTGAAGCTGAAGGGGTGGTCGCCCCCGTCATCATGGTGACCTCGGCTGGGGGCAGCCGGCCGGAGAGCAGCTGTTGAGCCTAGATATATGTCCCGCTGGCTAACACTCGCCCCCTGGTTCACCTTCTTCCGGGCCCGGCTGTTACACGCGGCCTGTCAAGCTAGAGCTGGATGAAAACCCCTTGGCTCTCGCTGAGGGTCGTCCACCTCGGAGTTCCCTCGGACAACAGGCGAAGATGATGACGGCGCCACTGAACTAACGTCTTTAGATTGCAGCGGGACACTCAACTAGCACATCACCATCCAACCAATCAGGTAAGCTCATTGGATAATACTCTTCTTAATCAGTTTGCATTTACATGTTCCCCATATTAACCAGGTCCTTAAAAGGCCAGAGCATTCCTGATCAACTTATGTAAGGCGAACAAACGGCATTCGTGTGAAACCTATCAAAACCTCTTTAGGTGACTTACAAAAAAAACATTCGTGAATAACCTTTCTTGTTACACATATTTTTAAATCTACAATCATATTTTGATATGTATGTCATAACTTATTATACTGGAAAAAACTCAAAGTCGTTGTTAGACGAGTGAGTGAGACATGTGTTAAATTACCGGTACATTCCCTATCTTCCCCCTACCCTAAGGCCTCTCTAGCCTATCATTGCTAGAGTGCGCATTATGGGCCTTACAGTTGACGCGCCCAAAACCTACTACACTCAAAAACCAATTTTTATACCTACATATATATATTATCGCTCTTAAATGCAAAGATGTCTCCTGGGAACGCACCCATGTGACTCGCTCCACATCTGTCTAGGAGCCAGTCAGACATTTGCGTTTCCTAGTCTAGCGTTGGCTAAGGCGCCCTTTTCTCCGCCGGAACTATAAAATACCTAGGTTAAAACCCCCGTCGGGAAAGACTTTTGTAATAATTTTCTGGATTTATATTTTTCAACAAAATATTTAGTTCACAGACATGTGTTGAAATTCAATCTCTGCCTGCATAGTCTACCATCTCAACTTGTCCATCTCATACGGAACATAGTGCAGTAAGACAAAACGAGTAAAGCTGTGTGTAAGAATTACTCTTCTCTCAGCGCTGAAGTTTTAGAGGTAACCATTGAGCGTGGTGTGCGAGATTCGAGTACCATTTAGTTACACTGTTGCAAGTCCAGCCTGACAACGCAAGTGAATTCGGTATAAAAATGACGTTGCAAAACAAAACCTAGTCTGTGTCAGAATAACTACCTAGCATGAATTTTAGGCTTTTTTTTCATCTTCGCTGTCATTTCTTGTGAGATTTGAACTCATATCATTTAGTGTAGCAGTTTCAGTTTACCTGTCCCATATGTCTGTTTGTGGAAGTTTTCAGCTCAATCTATTTGGCCGTTCGTGTCAGTTAATGGGATCATCGATGACAGTGCAGCACTATACAAGAATTTTACACAGAGCAGATTAATCAAGATCGAACGTACAGGCCGTTTGGCAGTGTCAATTGTATCATCAGACGCTCCGCTCCTCGTCTAGCTCATGGATTTTAGTCCAGTGGTCTAACTAAGCACGGCCCATGTTTAATCAAGATGGCTATCTCCAAGTGCAATGTTACTCATCAAGGAGGATATAACCCTATTTAAAGTCAATAATCATATCCGCTGCAGGGGCGTTTGTTTAATTCTTTGTGAGAAGTAACAGTACAAATGTAAAGGTATTTACCTTGACTATGGTATTACATACATCAACTATGAGTAAATAAAACTTAATACATCCTTCTTTTCCTCGGCATTTCCATTAAAATGAATTACTTTTTCATTAATTGGTTGAGTTTGTCGTTTGGTAAGAAAGGTGAGTGCTCTATACAGCGGTTTTTATTTCACAAACCTAGCATTCCTATCCAGTTAGCTATTGTGATTCAAGTGGGCTACATACTGCACAATACAAAAAATTCATCATCTATATGACTCTTGTACTCCTGTTGGAGACCTGAACCAATTCTTCCTCGTCACAACCATCAGCCGGACGACTCAACGCCAGACAACTGAGGTTGTTCGCAAGGTCCTCCTGCCGGAAAGATCAACCAAGTAACGAGCGTTACGCTCCAGTAATGGGGTGTGGGCGCGCGACCAACTGAAGACAACACTAAAAACAGATAAGTGATAAGAGTCAGTTTGCGATGGACTAGAGAAAAACAAAACAGACAGGTCGATTTCACTGGCAATATCTGCTCTAAAGGTTTTAAACAAAGGCTGGCATGGGTGGTCACATGGCCCACCTATGGCCCAGCTCAACAGCGACAGCTCACTGTGCAATAGTCTGTTTCTAAAGGTTTTAAACAAACCTGTATCTTACAACATTATTAAAACTCTATTGACGACAGGCCCCTGCCGATGTCGCTCTACCCCCCCCCGCCCCCCCCCTCCCGTCCACCAATCCCCATGTGGTAAAACATTTTAACAGAATCTAGAGCCCCTGAAATCACACTCCCTTCACTCCAATGGCTAGAAACCAGATTTGGTTTGGCGGCTCTTGTAGCAAGAATTATACGCACTAAGTCTTGTTTCGACGATTCACATGACCACCCATGACAAAAGCTTAACAGCATACATTTCACTGCGTAATATCTTGCTCTAAAAGGGTTTTAAAACAAAACACTATCTTACAACACATATGGGAAACTCATATTACGACAGGCCCTTCGTTGTCCCATCCCCATGTGGTAAAAGTGAGAAAAAAAATTAAAGAATCTAGAGCCCTGAAATCACACTCCTGTACACGCACATGCTAGGAAAACCGTTTTGTTTGGCGGCATTTGTACAAGATTATAACCACTAAGGTCTGTTCAAGATGTCACATGACCACCCATGACCAAAGCTTACAGCACATTTCACTGCCATTCCTGCCTCTAAAGGTTTTAAAACAAAACACTATCGTACAACACATATGGAACTCATATTAACGACAGCCCTTCCGCTGTCCGTCCCATGTGGTAAAACAATTTAAAAAGCAATTCACTTAATCGCACTCACACCGAACTCACATGGTTCGGACCCGTTTGTTTTGTGATATTTTGCAACAGAGATTTTTCATCAAAGGGCGGGCGGGAGGTTTCATATCGCAATCCTGCTGATGTTTAAAACCTTTTACTTGTGGCAGATTGTGGGAAATGATTTCTTCCAAGATCGCCTGTCACTTCACTTGTGTTCTCGCATGTGAATACCGCCCTTGCAAGTTGCCCCGCGTGTGGCAAAAGCTTAAACCTAAAACAGCCTCTTTAAAGAACACACTCCGTCCTTCATGTAGAAAAGAAATCGAAAAAAAAAAATTTCCCCCCTTTGTTCGGTCTGCGACCTGGTCTTCCAGGCAAAACCGTGCTCATCTGAAACGACATATGCTCGTTCATATGGGAATGTTCGTTACTTTCACGTGCGTGGAATGTGGAGAAGTTTAGAACTGCAGCGCGACCTAAAACACACTCGTTACATACCACACTTGTCCAGTGAAGCCCGCTGCTTGTGAACATTTGCAATAAAGCCTTTGCAGATATCCAACTTTGTCAACCATATGCTATTACATACGAAATCTTAAGGCATTAAGTGCCCTATTTGTAAGTAAAGCCTTTAATCTGCAATGTAATTATGAGAGTATGTGCTCACAGTTCATTCTGAGATGAAATCTTTCATGTGTTCCCTGTGTGGTCAGGTTTTGGTGAAAAGAGTAGTCTTCTAGCACATTCTGACACACGCGTGGCTCAGACCTTTCAAGTGTACGTACCTTAATTGTGGCAAACCTTTAAAATGTAACAAAGTCTTAGAAACCACTCAGTAACCCACAAGGAATGGTTTTTGTTGTGATGTGTTGCGGTAAAGTTTAAGAAACCAAGGTCATCCCTTGGCTTCCACATGAACTCCCCATAGTAATGAAGGCCTTAACAAGTCAATTGCGGAAAAGACTTTAAAGGCGCGCATCAATGCGATATCCATACTAGGGGTGACGCATGCGACAATGCCATTCGTCTGCGAGGTCTGGCGCTTGGTTTATTAATGAGTGTCGATTAAAACTCAAATGATTTCTCACAGTGAGTTCGAGGACTTTTCATTGCAAAGATTGTGACAAAACATTCAAACACCCAAAAGCTCTTAATCCACTCGAAACTTCACGTCCGCGCTCAGTTGCAGTCTGTAAGATTTGTTGACAAGGACTTGCTTACTCAATTCGACGGCTGCGAGATCACAACCTACGTTGGCACTCTGAGAAAGAAGACGTTCAAGTGTCCGACCTGCGGAAAGAATGTTGGACTTCAGTCCCCCCCCCCCCCCCCACCCCCCCACACCCACACCACCCCCGCGCACTTAAAGCCACTACAAGTCCACTCCGCCAGAACATTTCTCTGCTACATCGTTCAAAGGAGTTAAAAGTAAAATAGATATCAGTAAACATATGGAGACTCACTTTGATAGAAAGACACTGAAATGGAAATAGCCATAGATATTGAACCCCTATTGTAGGCTAGATTAGCAGTCGGTGGTCCACTTCCGTGACAATAAGAAGCCATCTTGAAATTCCAGTTTACATGTTAATCAAATGGGAGCGATTTGTAGCACAATAGTTCTCAAGATTGCCGCCCGGTTGACAGGTAAGCATACTAGCCTTTAAAACCAAATGATTACTAAATTCCCTTATGCAAAACTTTGTGTTGTTTCTGTTTGTTCAATACAATGCTGCACAAGCTAAAACCATATCAAATAAAACCAGTAAAATACTTTATTGCATTAAAAAAGCATAAATTAAAACACCAAATCGCCATCTTGAAATGGGCCGATTGACTCTTCAATTTGCCACGCTCGCGCCTGTGCAGAGGTATAGGAGACTGCTAATCTAGCCTACTATAGGCGTTCAATATCTATGGAAATAGCATTGTTAGGCCTTTTTATAGACTTGGACTCTTAATTCACATTCACAAACACACTTGCATTGTAGAAATTAATTGATACTCTGTTAAAATGGTAAATGACAATAGGGCACTGTTTTTTGTAGGCCGGTTTTGTATGATTGACGTACTACATGCCCAAGTTTTGAATAATTTATTTTTCATTCCACAATACTTGTTTAATCTTTGTTAAATTTAATATGACTACTTTTGCACAGTTTCTTGTAGGACAGTCATGTATTTTTTATGTTCCACATGCCTAGGATGTGAGTTATCTATTTTAACTTCAAGGAACCTTGTTAAAACCTTATTTCATTTTAAATGATTATATAGCACGGTTTCTTGTAGGACTGCCATGTTTTTATGTACCCATGCTCAGGTTGTGAGTAATCTATTAAACCTTCCAGGAACTTTAAAACCTGTTCACAATAGAAAGCAAGCATAACAAGAAGTTATAGGTGTTAATATGCATTTTTATATACTTTATCATACATGGGATGGAAAATCATAATAGTGTTGTTGAGTC
>JAMZAV010005057.1:0-48047 GCA_024449915.1 Sweltsa coloradensis
AAACCAAATGCGTGATGTTTAGTAGACAATTTTCGTAAAGGTCGGGAAGAGTGCTTTTCCCATTCGTGAATTTTACAAAAAATATTTACGTGCTTTTTGTGACCTTGAATGCAAAGTTCAACTTTCAAAAAGTGTCCCGCCCGAACTCGAAGGCTTCCACCTAGCCCGGGTTCGAACCCAGGTTCTCAAAACAATTTATTTAAATACCTTTATCCTTCCGCTATATTAAAGAGCCTTGGTCTTTCCAAATCGAACAGAGGAAAGGCAAGATTTTAAGCTTTTAAAGTTGCACCCAAAAAAAAACTGTAATTTAACACGAATTTTTAATTCTTTTGATCCAGAAATTGGCGAAAATTTTTGTTTTGGAAAATTTCCTAAATCGGCTTTAACCTGCTTCTTTTTTGGTCCACATAGATACTAGAGCAGTAGAGCATAGTACCAATCTAAAATGCCCCTTTATAACATTGTGTCTTGAAACTGTGCCCAAAGATACCCTCAAACACGCAAAAATATGCATTCCAAAATCACACCCCATCTTGGTAATCAGCATATTTTGACCGAACTACTTGCCCAAATTACAAAACAAAATATAGAGAATTTACAGAAAAGACTGTCGAGTACGTCAATGATGGCCAAAATTTTTTTGGATCAAAATCCTCCAAGGTCACGGGGCATAAAGATCGTCCCCATGTTATTTCTTATGGGAGATTTTTGACGATGGGACCTAGCTCGAAAAATGTCATGTTTGACAATTTTTTGGGGGGTCATGGTGGACCCAATAATTTTCTGTTAGTTGCTAAATTCATTACTAGTTAGCCTGAATGAAACATATTTTTTGAGTTTAGCGGTTAAATACCCCTTTAAGGTCTCGATGGCTCGGAGTTGCGGAAATGTCAAATTTTTGCTCGTGGACGTAGCGTACTTTAATTATCACTTCTTATTGGGTCAAGATAAATAAATCAAGTAAAGGTTTTTGGGACTAGTATTTGTTCTATATTTCACTAGCAACATAATACTTGGTACGTTTTGAATGCATAAGCATTTTGAATGAAAAATTTGACGCCAAATTTGTAAATTTCATGAAACAAACCATTTATTTCTGTAGTTCACGTTACATTATTTTGGCAAATATATATATATATATATATATATATATATTTAAGTTTTTAAGGCTTTCGTGGCCCGAAGTATTAGAATCACAATTGTAAACTTGTCGGGTTATTTCGCCACGTCGATGACGTCGTCGTCCTGATGACAGGACCCAGAGCGGTCCAGAAAACGTTGACATGGGTAAGTCAAATCGACGTGGCGAAATAACCCGACAAGTTTACAATTGTGATTCTAATTATATATATATATATATATATATATATATATATGTTCTGTTGTAGGCTTTCGTGATTCATGGTTTATGTTAAGTTATACTTTACGGAAATAATCACGCTTTATTAGATGTTTAAAAATGTTTTTTTTTGTTTGTTTTATGTTTAAACATCTAATAAAGCGTGATTATTTCCGTAAAGTATAACTTAACATATATATATATATATATATATATATTATATATATATATTATATATTATTGGATATATATATATATATATATATGGGATGCAATCTCCACGAAACGTCAAAATGAGTTATTATTTTAATTAATTATTGCTATTTGTACGTGGTCTACACCTAAAAATGTCATGTAATACATCATTCGACCATGAAAGCCTACATAAATACATAAATACATATATATAATATATATATATATATATATATATATATGAATATATATATATATATATATATATATGAATATACGGTTTTTAAGCATAAGCCCGCTTTGAAGACATTATTAGTAAATGATAGCAGTTGTAATAAAAGTATGCCCCGACTGGGGATCGAACCCAGACCCTCTGGCTTAAGGCTGCACAGGAGTAGCTATAATATCGGCGCGATGCAGTGTCCCCGCATTTCAGTTGGAACTCGGCCCACAATTGTCATATCGGCATAATTTTTTTAAAAATCTTTTCACGATAAAATTTACAAGAACTTGTGTGATGTCGATTTTCGAAATTGTATATAAAATGGGCTTATAAAAAATTGCGAACTTGGACAATACTTTGAAACTTTTTCTTCACTTTAGAGCTTTATAAAAAAATTACAAAACTTTTTATGGAAAATGTACATCACACAAGTCCTAATTTCAACATTTATCTTCAAAATAAAAAAAAAATTACCAAAATCGTGTGAGTAGTTACCGCTAAACTACTGAACTACGAATGCATGTTTTGCCGCTATTTTAGGCCTTTTCAGCCCCAGCAAGTGGCGCACTCTGGCGATACGACTTTTTGAGTGACAGGATGGTTATTTATGTTTGAAATAACAATTTCATTAGCCACAGAGTAAAACTGTTCAGCTAATGCAGAACACCACTCAATGCATAATACATGTTTACTGTTTGCTATGAACACGGCAACAGTAAGACATTATGTTATTTGTGTATGCTGTTAAGCTTGAATCAACCATTTTATTTTTCACGCTGAGCCCAATAAGAAACGTACACAGCATAATCATAATCGTGCATACGATATAAATTCGATGGAAAATGCTAAATTATAGTATGACCTGCAATGGTCATCAGTTCATATTAGGATTACGCCTCGCACATGATGTGAAAACATATTTACTTTATAGCATGTAACGGAACGCAATCTTTGTTAGCCTAGTATATGATACGTGTCAAATTATAACAGACAAAGAATTGAATTTAAAAATTACTCGTTTTGGAGTCGAACCCGGATCATTCGGTTCTATCCGCGCGTTTTCTTTTTGCGCGAGCTGAAGTATCCACGTCACAAAGTACTCGGACTCAATTGCGCAAGGCCATTTAAAAATGGAAAGTAAAATAGTGTTCCAGTTTGGAGTCGTTCTGTGTTTAATTTACACGACTGTCAATACGAAATATCTTAAATATATTGCATTAAAATTGTCTCCACTGGGAATAGAACCCCGGCCGGTATCCCGCTGTCCGGGCGGTCGGGGCGGATGCTCTTACCAAATGAGCATTGGAGACGGCGTTATGAATTCAGTCTATTTGGTAGTTATATTTTATTATTGGGGTGTGATAGTAAGTGTCGATATAATCAAATACAAATGGTGAACATTGTGGGCACTACACCCAAAAAAAATCAGAACGTTAAAGGTATATTCACGTGAGAAAATCTAAAGCCGATCATTGTACAAACTGTATTCGAATGGGCATATCCTCATTACACATGAAAGATATCAATCTTGGTTTTGTTTGTGCCTTTCAAGAACGACGTGGTAACGCAATAAATTAGTCCACAGCTGTCCCCACTCCCCACCCCCCTCCAGCAGCAAGCATTTCTCATGCAATAGTAAGATATTATTCTCAAGGCCATGCATCGTGTGTAAAGCTGGGCTCCGACAATGTATGCCTGACAAGTATTTACTTTTTTTACGTGTTATCCAATCACGCATCATTGTTATTTGTGAATATTGTTTATTGTGCCATGCAAGTACCTAACCAACATACGGATGACATAAATAGCGGATCGCCGACACATTCTGTAGATTTGCCACGTCATCGTCATTAGAAAATTTATTAAGATTACTTTATCAACTTCAAATGATAATTTTGTCTTTCAAACTTGCTCTATCTTAGCTAGTACTTTGCTTTGACATGTTTTGATAATTATATTTTTGGGTGTTGAATGACCTGAGTTACCTGATGGCGGAAAAGGTTCATATAATTTCCGAAGCAAAGTTTTTTAAACGGTTACTTGTTACTACGATGAAATCTTCTGACTATAAAACGAGAATCATTAGTGTGCAGTAAAGAAAGTAGTACAATAAAGAGATATATACCGATCTGGAACAAACAGACAGACAATGTAAAAATATGGAAACAAATCGGTTACACATGTGTTTATATAATAATAATATATTATATCTGCGTAATGCTGTCTTCCCGCAGTTCAGCTGGAACTTACTTAGTCCACAATTGTCATATCTGCATAAAATTAGGAAAAATCTATTAACAATAAAATTAACTTATTTAAACTTTATAAAAACATGATACCTACTAAGGAAAATTTTGGAAAATAAACATTTGCTTTCGAATACTAAAAAAATATTACACCTTTTAAAATTAAATACGCAAATTTCACAAGTATTTAAAATGTCGTGACTTGTGTGCGTGGTTGGGTATTGGAACATTAATTTGTAGCTTGTTAGATTAATATTTTGTCAGCTTGCATTTCATCCATAGTATCTTGATGTAGGCCTACCATATTTTGTATTGACTATGAAAATAGCAACTAGTGCTAATGAATAAAGAACACTAGTGGTGTATCCATAAATGTCCAATGGGGGGGGGGGGGGGGGTTGTCAATATGCCAAACAGGGACGGGGTCTGGTGCGAAGCCCCAGCCGCCGGAGGCCTTTTCGAATTTTTTCTCGTATTTGACATTTTCAACGCCTCTAAACACGTTGTAGAGTCAATACATACCTAAAGTGCTATGCGAATCATAAAATTTCTTATTGTGCAAAGTCTGACTTTGTAAGTAATTGTAATTACCTATGTAAATATCATAGTTAGGTTGCTCCCTCCTTATATTTTTCTTCAATAGATTACACTCGTTTTTGTTTTTTTTTGGGGGGGGGCATGGGGGGGGGGCTTCAACCCCATAACAAAATAATACTAACACTTCTGAAACTAACACATCGCCCCCTCCCCCCCCCACACACAATCGCATGCAATGTCTGGTCTTTGTCGGCGATAGTCAACAGCACACACTGGACGTAAGCGAGAAGACGCGTGTGACACACTCACTCACACATAGGGTCCACCCGCTATCTGTCACATTGGGTTGGTTGGGTAAGAGTGAGACATTATCTCTATCATAAACCCTGCATTTCAGAGTCTCAAAACTCAAGATAAACATTAGAGAATCGTTCTCGATAAACTAAAAGAGAGCGGTGAGCATCCATCAACGCGACTATATAGCCTATCATATTAAAACCCAATTAGTAGTTAAAAACTCAATTTTCAATTGTATTCATCACAAGTTTTTCTGTATTGGTTTCTAACATAACATACGTAAAAGTATGAACTCTTTGGTCGTGTGGTTAGAGGCTCTGCTTCCAATGCAGAAGGTCCAGGGTTCGATTTCCGCTGTAGGCAGATTTATTTAGAGTTCTGATGTGGATTCGAGTCCATCAGTTCTTAGGAATGTGTAAACGGTGACTTTGGGCTTGGAGTCGTCCTAGCATCGATGCACATAATAAATAAGGTTATAACACCGGTAATGAAAGCAGTATAAGACTGATGTGCTGCGTGCTGCGTGACTGTGAAGTACCTAAACTATTTGTCTTTATACACTACTTACATATAATAAGTGGCGTAACTACGGAGGGCGAATTTGGTCAGAGGGGGGCAAGGGGGAGCGCAACTTTTATTTGAAATTAATTATTTTCTTAGATATTATATAAATGTTGATACATTTTTCTTATTTTGCAATTTTTTCATATATTTTTTAAGGTTTTTGTAAAACAAAATTGTCAAAATACTCCTATCACACTTAGAATCGAAATTTTTGCCGGGGCTGTGCGCTTCGCACCCGTATCAACTGGGGAGCCAACCCCCCTCAGACCCCCCATTGTTCCCAAACGTGCTCGTTACCCAGGAAAGAGCGTATACCCATAAATTATTTTTGGATGATACCACTGACTATCACTGTACCAGTGTACCTACATATCCCTTTCACTAGTTGTGCTGACCATTGATCTTTGGAGGATACAACAATGTTCGCTCCGCGAAAAATAAGGGCAAGTTACGCCAATGTATGTAATATACTGACAAGTGTTGGCTCAATGGCTTGACTGATTCGGGAGGTCTCGGGTTCTGAATCCCGTCACAACCTGTCCTGATTATTATTTATTTATTTATTTATTATTGTTGTTTATCCTTGTTGTTATTACATTTTTTAACAACAAGAAAAGGCGTCGACGCTAGCAAATATTTTGCTAAAACACTTGATATCTTTGTGGAAGTCTCGTGCCGCGAAGAGCCTTGCTAAATTACGTGAAACTAACATGGCACTTGTAGTTGGTTCTCCCATAAGTACTCCTTACACATGGAAGGGAAATGACTTACTGGGCAGTCTTTGAGGGCGGCCGGCAGGTCGTTCCATGGGTTAACAACCCGAAAAGAAAAGCACGTCGGCCGAGCACTCCTTTGGCCGGAGGGGGTTGGAGGCGGGGGTGCCTAATATCGTCGCCTCTCAACACGCGGCCCTGGTTGATGCGCGCGCACACGTCAAAATCAGTGGCGCCACTGAGGCATCTTTTAAAAAACACCAGATCGGTGTATTGCAGGTGCATGGTCATTGGCATAACCTGCTTCTGGTCACAGGGTGGGGGGATGTTACGGCCATGTATGAAATGCAATGCCCTTCTCTGCACCCTCTCAAGCTTGTAGTGTTCTCAATGGTGGTTGGGTGCCATGCGGGGAGGCCGAAAGTCATGGTGGGCTTAACTAGCGACAGGTAGGCCATCCTCTTGACGCGCGGCGTGCACCCGTTCAGATTGCGGGCCGCGAAACCCAGCACCTGCGCCGCCTTGGCCCGCACAATATCGGTGTGAACGTTCCATCGGAGGTCGCTTGTGATGTGCATTCCGAGGAGGCGCTGCTTGTCGACGTACTCGAGTGGGACACCATCTATGGTGTACAGGAAGTATAGTGGGGTGCGCGCGCGCGTGATGTCCATCATCTTGCACTTGAGGGCGTTGAGCGACATGCCATTGTTGTCGCACCAAATCTGAATGTCGTCTAGGTCTGCTTGAAGGGCGTCTGCATCCTCTTGGGTGACCACGATGCAGTACAGGGTGACGTCGTCAGCGTACTGGAGCATTTGGATCCTTGCCGAGGTAGGGAGGTCGGCTACGAAGACGTTAAACAGCAGGGGGCCAAGCTCACTTCCCTGGATGACGCCCGAGGGCACGTCCCGGAATTCTGAGCGCTCGCCGTTGAACTGGACGAACTGCGTGCGGCCGACAAGGAAACTCTCGAACCACCTAAGCAAATTGCCCTTAATGCCATAATGCTCGAGCTTGGATAGTAGACGCACGTGCGGCACTTTATCGAACGCTTTAGACCAATCGAGAAAGACACAGTGAATGTGAGCTCCGCTATGCTCGTCCAGCGCTGCCGTCCATGCATCAATGGCGCCGGCTAGGAGAGTGGTGCAAGAACGGCGCTGTCGAAAGCCGTGCTGCGCCGCAGGGATGACGTTTTGGCTCTCGAGGAACTCGCTCGTCCGGTCTCTCACAAAACGTTCCATCGTCTTACCGACCAGTGAGGTGATGCTGATTGGACGGTAGTTCTTTATGTCTCTCTTGTCGCCGTCTTTGTAGATCGGTGCCACAGACGCCGTTTTCCATTCCGTTGGAATGCCCTGTTCAAGCGACATGTTGAAGAGGTGGGCAAGTGAGTCGCAGAGAGCGTTAGCGGAATTTTTTAGCAGGATTGCAGGAACGCCGTCTGGACCCGCTGCGGTATTAGCCTTGGTCCCCCGGAGAAGCTTTTTTATGTCAGCGGGCAAGCAAGTCAGTACTGATTATTATTGTAGTATCGTATGCTAGCATATTATAATAATGCAGTGATAGCAATAATAGGCTATAAAACTTGTGTCCTGACCGGGGATCTTACCCGGGTCTAGGTTATAGCAGTTGAGTGGTGTGTATCCTGTGACCAGATTGTTCTGGACTTGAACCCAAGTCGCGTCACATTTTACTGACAATAATTTTTATGTTGATGGTCTAGCCTGTATTCAGAATAATAATAACATTATACTTATTTCAAATGTTGCGTAATGTTCTTTATTTGCAATCCCTCATTCCATAGAATAATGATCATTGCATAGAGACAAAAACTAAACATTAATTGAATTATTTTGGTTTTCCTCTCATTATGTGATGGGTTCGTAACACTCAATACAAAATGTGAGAATGTAAACACTTCTTTATACTTGACGGACGACACGTCATTTTACGCCAGCTCGTGAATGGTGATATTTGATCTCAGTGCGACCTTGGGCAATGTGTGAGCGCATCTCGCGTCCTCTCAAACCTTTCTGCAGTACAAACAGATCCCACTGCCTCGTCGTAAATATACGGCTCGCTATTGGAGGGACAAATTAAAAATATTTTGAGCGGAACTTCTGAGGCCCTCCTCCAACACGTCTCTCCCGCAATCCCCTCACCCATGTCCGTTTCATCTCCAAGATTATGCTTAACGCCTGTGACACCTACCGAGACATAAGACACACCTTCATTGAACTGCTATTTGTTGTGACTGTTGACATCCATGATAATGATCGAACAGAAGACTGCAATGTAGCTGTCATTACTGAAAGAACACATGGAAAAATCCAGTCACTTCTCATCTCCCATGAGTTGGGTAGTATGAATATACGGTTTTTAAGCATAAGCCCGCTTTGAAGACATTATTAGACATTAGTAAATTACTAATAATGTCTTCAAAGCGGGCTTATGCTTAAAAACCGTATATTCATACTACCCAACTCATGGGAGATGAGAAGTGACTGGATTTTTCCATGTGTTCTTTCAGTCTTCTGTTCGATCATTATCATGGATGTCAACAGTCACAACAAATAGCAGTTTAATGAAGGTGTGTCTTATGTCTCGGTAGCTCAATTGGCAGAGCTATGGTGCGTTAAGCCAGAGGTTCTGGGTTCGATCCCCAATCGGGGCATACTTTTATTACAACTGCTATCATTTACTAATATATATATATATATATATATATATTGTTGTAGGTTTTCGCGGCCCGTCATAAGATAAAAACAATGATCTTGGGTAAAACCGCGTCGAAAATAAGATGAACCAGGGAAGAACCTGGGCGTCCACCGACGTTTCGTCTGTGCTACGTCAGACATTTTCAAGGTTGACTGTTACTCTACGGAGGTTGGAGTCACAGTGGTTGGCAAGCACGCAGCGCCCGCCTTATATAGCCTCGGCTGAAGGTGCGAGGCGGCGAGGTTATATAGAAAATAGGTGCGGGGCGGCGAGGTCATATCGTGAAAAGGTGCGGGGCGGCGATGTCATATCGAAAAAAATATACGGATGGTGGCAATTGAGAAACAAAATAGCACAGCTTACTGTAGTGAAACCTTTTTAGTCCGGCTTCTTGTCATAGGGCCTGATTGGTTGTCTTTTGAAATGTTATTCGTGCTTAGAATTATGGAATCTGAAATTTGCACCACCTCTGAGGGATTTGGCAGAATAGGTCTACGGACTACATTTCGAGGCATGAGTGCAGGTTTTCCAAGCAAGAGAGGGGGCTCTGGCTATAAATCTATTTTGTTTCATGTTATTCGGCCGTTTCTCGATTTCCACAGATTCACGGATAATACGTGGCTTGAGCTGTTGTACAGGGAAAATAGTTTTTGTTTGGCAAATCTATCACATGCGAGTAAGCTATAGCTGTTGAGCAGGGCTGATTTCTTGTCCCCTTTGCTTAACAGCATTAGAGTGTTCATTTATCCTCACTGCTATGCGTCTGCCTGTTTGCCTATGTACGTTGGATCGCAGTCGCCACAGGTAACCCTCATAAACCCCTCTTTCTTCCAGATGAACAGAGTCCTTTGCACTTCTCAAAAAGGAGCTGATTTTTCTGTCAGTGGAGAAAATGGTTTCGATGTTCTTACGATTGAGGATTATACCTATGACGTCTGTGACACAACCTTGAAATGTCTGCGTAGCACAGACGAAAACGTTGGTGGACGCCCAGGTTTCCCTGGTTTCAATTTTATTTTCGACGCGGTTTTACCCAAGATCCTTGTTTTTTATCATATATATATATATATATATATATATGTTCTGTTGTGGCTTTCGTGATTCATGTTTATGTTAAGTTTATACTTTACGGAAATAATCACGCTTTATTGGATGTTTAAAACAAATATTTAATTAAAACTTCAACGTTTCAGAAGACTAGGCTTCCATTTTCAAGAAGAGTTGGTATAAAACTGTGGTGTATTCAAAGTTCAAACCTCCCGCTTACTTGCCTCGCCACATTTACAAAGCGGTGTATAAAAGAGCATGGCGTCGCTTCCTTCTGACAATCCCCATCCCAATATCATGTAGTAATTTAGTACAACTTTTTATAATAAATGATGCTTTAAAGCTTACCAATAATCATGGCTATGCATTATTACGAGCCTTACCTACACCCACATACATACATAACAAAACTGGCGACGAAGATTGGATTTGGTAAGGTAGATTTACATTACAGTTTACAATGCCTGAAACTAGTCCGAGCGTTTCTCACCACGTGGTAATGCAAGTGGGCTAGTTGCTTCAATCGGACCGTTTAGGCCCGGGGAAGAGCCATGGGACGTTTACGTCGAAAGGATCGAAATTGCATTCGACGCCTTCCGATGTGGCTGAAGCTAAGAAAGAAGAATGTTTTTTTTCTCTGTGCTTGGAAGCGAAACATTTGTGGTTGCTACGCAATTTTGGCTAAAACAAGGACACTCACTGATCTGTCGTTCACAGAGGCAAGGACCTGCTTACAAGTAGGTACAGCTCTAAGCCTAGCAAACGTACACAAAGGTTTAGATTTCGCAAGCGTCTACAGCTAGGAAACGAAACTATATCGAGTACCTACAGGAGCTCAAAATTCTCAGTAAGCATTGCGAGTTCACAGACCTAGATGAGAATCTGCTAGACCAACTCATTGCAGGAGTTCGGGACAAGATTTTGCAAACCAAGCTGCTGGCGGAGGGAGATGCCATTACCTTCCAGAGAGCAGTTGAGATTGCTACGGCAGCGGAGACGTCGCAGCGAGATGTCCAAGTCTTACGCGGAAATTAAAGGGGCAGGCGGCCAAGTACACAAGGTCGTGGCTACCAAGGTACATCGTACAAGGCAGGCAGAGGTAAGCCTAAGAATAATTTTGATTCTAGGCCTGGGCCCTACTACAGAGGCAAATTCTGCCAAAGGCATGTGCTATCGCTGGGGGCAATGCAAACCACAAGGCCGATGCATGCAGTGCTAAGAACCTGACATGTCACAAATGTCAGAAGACAGGCCATATTTCTAAGGTATGCATGTCCAAGTCTGGGAACAATCCCAAGTTAGGGCCTAAGACCTCGGGTACCAATTGCTTACATCAGAGGTGGAAGACTCATATCTGTTCTGTCTCAAGGTGGAGAAAGATAGACATGAGGGCTCTTTCAAGGTGGCGTGAGTTGAATGGAGTAGACTTAACAATGGAAGTGGACACAGGATCAAAACATTCAATCATTGGCATAGACGCGTTTAGACGTCTATGGCCTACCGATCCTCCGCCACTAGCGCCATCAAAGTTCAAACTGCGAACCTGGTCACAACAGGAGTTAGCAGTACTGGGAGTGGCAAGGGTTTAACCGTGCAGTATGGGAAAAAATTATGCCAGTTACCACTATACGTGTTTGCAGACAGATGGGCCTAGCCTACTCGGCAGAGACTGGTTTCACCACTTGGGGCTGGCTGTGACCAGCGTGAACCAGTTAGGTGTAAGTGATGGCAATCTTCCTAAAGAATTGCATGGCCTAGAAAAGGGTTTTGCAGCGGTTTAGGTTGTTACAAAGGGGAACCGGTTCACGTGGAACTAGATCCAAATGCTACACCTGTCTTTCGCAAACATCGGACCCCACCCTATGCATTGAAAGAGAAGTCTGACCAGGCCCTAGAACAAATGCAACGTGACGGGGTAGTCGAGGACTATAGCACAAGGGAATGGGGTACACCTGCTGTTTTTGTTGCCAAGCGCGACAACACTGTGCGAATTTGTGGTGATTATTCGGGACAGTCAACCCTGTGTTGAAGGTTGATATTTATCCTCTACCTACAAATACAGAAGTGTTTACAGCACTCTCTGGAGGATCTTTCACACGGTTGGACCTCGATGGGGCTTACACCCAAGTACGAGTGGATGACGAGTCATCACGGGTACTTGCACTGAATACACAGCAAGGCCTACTACAATGCTGCGTCTTCCATTTGGGCTGGCGTCCGCACCAGCATACTTCCAGAGACTGATGGAAAATCTTTTTAAAATGACTAGAAGGTGTAGTAATTTTCCTTGATGACTTACTCGTTTCAGGAAAGACAAAGGAGGAATGCTGGGCGAGAACGAGAGCTGTTTTGGGAAAAAGATTTGATACTGCGGGGTTTTACGTCTCAAACTGTCAAAAATGCGAATTTATTTTGCCATCAGTAGAGTTTCTAGGGTTTTTGATTGATAGCACAGGAATCCACCCTACGGAGGATAAAGTACAGGCTATTCGATCGGCACCCGCACCTACAAATCTGCAGCAGTTGGAGTCATTCCTGGGATTCCTTACATTCTACGAGCGCTACATTCCGAATATGGCTACCAAACTTACGCCACTCTACGAGCTTACACGAAAGGGGCAGCAATGGAGCTGGAGCCAAAAGCATGAGCAGTGTTTCAACGATGCCAAACAGCAAGTCACATCTGATCAGGTACTGGTTCATTACAGTTTGACTAAACCATTAGTAATGTCTTGTGATGCATCGCCGTACGGGGTTGGAGCGGTACTGTCACATTCCGAGCCAGATGGTTCCGAACCTCCAATCGCCTTCAAGCCTCGTACGCTACAAACGGCAGAGAAAAAATTATTCTCAGCTAGATAAGGAATTTTTATCAATCATGTTCGGGTTAAAGAAATTCCACCGTTTTATTTATGGTCGAAAATTTGTCAATATACGGGACCATAAACCATTAGTAGGTCTGCTTCGGCCCCAGGGCGAGTGTTACCTTGATGTATTATCCCCACGTATGATTGCGTTGGAAATTGACTTTAGGATTTTTATCTGTATGATATCAAGTACCGTCCAGGTAAAGAGAATTCAAATGCAGACTTGTGCAGCCGATTACCGATCCCAGGACCGGATACACCCAGAGAAACCCGGAACCAGCGGATGTGTGGTTACTACAAGGACAGCCTGCAGAACTTTCAATCTCGGCTGACACCATACGTCTGGAGACGAAGAAGGACATCATTCTTTCTAAAATTTTAGCTGGTGTGCTACATGGCTGGGAACCATCGAAGTTACCGGTTGAGTTTAACCCTACCTTCGGAATACAACGGGGTTTCGGTGGAAGGTGGGTGTCTTCTCTATGCCAACAGAGTATGATTCCCGAAGTCTACGAGTCGAGGGTTCTGAAAATGTTACATGCAGTCCATCAGGGAATCGTTGCGACAAAGGCAAAGGCCAGGAGTTATGTTTGGTGGCCAAACATGGACCGAGCAATCAAAGGGAAATGATTGGCCGTTTACATCTTGTGCTGCAAACAAGCGTGCACCCACAACATCGAACGTGATTCCATGGAGTGTCCCCAGTCGACCGATGCCCGCGTATACACATTGACTTTGCGGGGCCTACGGAAGGACATACATTCTTAAATAGCTGTGGACGCTTACTCTAAAAGTGGCCAGTTGTGAAGAACACCCCGGGGTCACTTACGGCAAAGACAGCGATTGACGTTCTCCGAGACATGTTCACGGACTACGGGATTCCCGATGAGATCGTTTCAGATAATGCGGCAGCATTCAAGGAGAGGAGTTTAAAGACTTTCTTTACAAAAATCAGATTAAACACATAACCTCAGCACCTTACTCGCCTGCATCTAAGGGTTTTGGCAGAACGTTATGTTCAGACGGTTAAACAACACTTACGAAAGTTCACGGCGGATAAGTGGCGTTTGGAGTTGGAAACATTTTGTTAGCTCTGAGGACTACACCAGTACCAGTACCGGGGTGCTCCGGCAGAAATGCTAATGGCCGAAAAATCCACACAATGCTCGATAAATTACATCCCAACAACAAGACTTCTGTGGAGAGGGAGAGTGGGGCTGTTCAAGCTCAACAATCAGACTTTCCTAGCCGACAATTTGCAGAAGAGGACTCAGTGATGTACCGCAACTATGGTCCTGGACCAAAGTGGCTGCCTGGGAAAATATCGGAAGTACACGGGCCCAGGAACTTCACCGTCGAAGATGCCATGGAGCAGTACGACGCGTACATCTAGACCAAATTCTACGCAGAAGTTCGGTGGTACCAGTGGTAGCAAGGGCGACTCTTCCCGAAGCTTCCCAAGTTCCGAATAGTGCTGTGATGCCACCAGATGCTGGCAACTCCAGTGCTGTTATAAAAATGATAATTCTGTACAAGAACGTTGTACAGATTTCCAGGAACTATCTACGTTTAGGGTTCAGTCTCCTTTGAGTTGACACCTTCCAAAATCTCTAATTGGACCCGAGTAACTCAAACTCAACTAGTCGTCACTCTTCAAGGGCTACAAAGCCACCATCCTATTTGAAGGATTATCATTGTTAGTTTTGGATCATGATGCTTTTGTTGATTCAATTATTAAATCTTTAAGTTTTAGATTAATTTCATTCCCGTTTTTTCAAGGTTGCATAGTATGTTCCTAAAAAACTGATTCTGTATTACAATCTTAGTTAGTTACTGTTTTGGAATATTGTGCTACAAGTACCAAATCATTTCATTATTTTCATTTCATTATTGGTACCTAAGCTCACTTTTGACTTTGCAATCTACTTTTTTGCATTGTAGGTATACTGTTGAGGGGGAGAATTGTGGGGTATTCAAAGTTCAAACCTCCCGCTTACTTGCCTCGCCACATTTTCAAGGCGGTGTTTAAAAGAGCATGGCGTCGCTTCTTTTGACAAACTCATGCACAATATCATGTAGTAGATTTAGTACAAAGTTTTATAATAAAAGATGCTTTAAAGCTTACCCCGATAATTTATGGCTATGCATTATTACGAGCCTTACCTACACCCACATACATACATAACAAAAACAAAAAAAACAAAACATCAGCAACACAATAAAAATATAAACAAACTTAACCGCCTTTCAAAGGCAAACCAATAGTAAGTCAAAACAAATCAGGTGCAGTGAAACTTTTTAACCACATCACTGTGCTTAGCGCTTTGCTTGACTTCTAGTCACCCTTTTTCACAGGCTGATTCTGTTCTTCAACTGATGTTGTAGAATTGCTGGAAATTGTAGGACTTAAATGTTGACTTCTTGTCAACATTCTTGTAGGAGGATTCTGGTCAATGTTGGTACGACTCTTGGACAATGTGTATCCAGCGCAGAGTCTGGATTTTTCTGTTTTATGGTTTTCAGGCACCAATCTATTTTCCAAACAGGCTTCCAAAGACTGGGGCAGACGTTTGCCATCATCTCGCTTGTTCAAGTTATGAGGGCGTTTTTAAATTTCTACTGCCTCTCTGACGATACGGCTAGTCAGATGGGTGATCATGGCAAGAGACCTCATTCCTTCAAAGTCTATCGAATGACCCTTTTTCTTGACATGTTGCGCCAAAGCAGAAGTGGTTTCCAGCTTGTTGACTGCAAGCATGTGTTCTTGTAGGCGCATTGACATGTTTCGCCCTGTCTGGCCAATATAAGTCTGGGAACAGTCTGCACATGGGGTCTCGTAGACGCCTCAACCCTCCAAAGGTATCTTATCTTTAGGACCACCAATCATTTTACCCAGGGTCCTGTCTGTTTAAAAAACCGTCTTGATGTTTTCTTGAGCTAGTATATGGCATTTGGATTGGAACATTTTGGGAAAAAGAAGGTTCTGCCTTACGTGGAAACACTGCTTAGTAATGGCTTTCCAAACCGGTTGTTTTACAAGGCTTGGAATAGAAAAACAAGAGCGGAAATACAACTTGCCTTCGGTAGACGTCGAGCCATCAGTTCAACCAAAGCTACTGCATATTTGCCATATGTGAGAGGGACAACAAGCAGACTACCACTATCTTTGGAACGACGGTTCCAATTGGCCCAACAATGGAACATACTTGCGAGAGTATATAATCACTACAGTACTCTCAAAGTCAAACCACATTAAAGAACCACTATTATTTGTACACTTTTGAGATCGTTTTTCGCTTTCCGAGACAAACGACTGCTGCGATTTTGATGACTTTTCAGAGAAACTTTAAAATCTCTAATATTATACTTTCCAAGAATTTAAGTGCATTTAAAAAAATTTTACACGTGTAAATTGCACTTTTCCACTTTTTCCACTTTTAAAAATGAAAATCCTGTAAAAACGATTGTTATAAAAAAATATTTTTTTAAACACATTGTTGGTATCATTCTATTTTACCATTCACCTGTATTGTTTTGGGTTTAAATTACTTTCAAAATATTATTCTATGCTAACAATGACAAAATGAAGTTGGATTAAAACATATGAAATAGCGCTCAAGCACTGAAAATACTCATCCCTTCAACGCTTATCTTAGCTAAAACACAAAAAAAATCCATATATTTTTTTAGTTTTTGCTCATAAATATGTTTTATAAATAATAATCAAGTATAAAAACATCACGCTAGCTGTCCAAAAAAAAATCGAATGTTTACTCGAATCACAATTCAGTGAAATTATTTACACTATTTTTGTCGTGTGTGCATTTTTTAACAATGAAATCATATAATTATTAAAAATTGATTGTATACAACAATGAAATCATACAGTTTCCTACAAATGGGTATGGAAATAAATAAAATCGGTTAAACGAGAACAGAGTTATGTACATTTTTAAGATATAATGAGTAAGCGTTTCAATGATCGCACTTCCAAAAACAAAATGGCCTCTAAAAAAAAGTATACCACAATTCGAGTGACAAATACCTGGGCTATTTATAAGGTGCATAAGGGTCAATTCAGATTTGAGATGTTAAGTGGGTGAGCGAAAAAAAAAAATCCACAGGTTTTTAGTCCTGGTCTATAAGAATAGCCCAGCTTTATTACACAATTTGACATTATACATGATAAGATTTTGTTGCTTTCCAGGGACTCAAACTCAGAACGTTCAGCTCCATAAAAGTCCTAACAGCTGTAGTGTTGCATTGATTGAGGGCAACCCAATAGAGCAGTAACGGATTGGTTCAGCCTGTATGTGTCAGTCTGAAGTTGTCGAGTCTTGCTTAAACTACCAACAGTTCGGCAGGGATCGCTTGCCGTTCAACTGGAACATCTGAAACATTGAACAAACAGAAATAAAGTAGGTTCATTTCAAGGGCATCCTGTTCATACGAAGCTTTCAAACTTACGTTTTTACAGACCGAAATATTAGAGAAAACCAGGACTGACCAATTTAGTTTTTTCCTAATCGCGTAGCACGGGAAATCGCGTACATAGTTTCAAAAAATGATTTTAGCCAATTGGCTCAAGATATTCAAAAAAGAAATGATTGATGATGAAATGAAAAAAAAAGTACTGCTCGAATCTAGCTCGATCTCAAACTGCTCGCTGTCTCGAGATCTCCGCCACGGTGGACGCCAAGTACTGCTCAAATCTAGCTCGATCTTGAATTGCTCGCTGTCTCGAGATCTCCGCCACGGTGGACGCCAAGTACTGTCGAATCTAGCTCGATCTTGAACTGCTCGCTGTCTCGAGATCACCTTGTTACCTTGTTACAATGGTTTTTGTAATCTTTACCCTTGTTGCCACTGTCCCTTTAAAATCTGGCCTACATAGCTACATCCACACTTGCAAGGGATTTTATAAACTCCACTTCCGGCTAGATGTACTGGGTCCCTTTTGGGGATCTCAACATGGTAGAAATTTTATTTAACTTATAGGCTTAAATATTGTCGTGATGTCTAGCTTTCCAAGTAACGTGCTATGCAAACAGTAGTAAATTCACATATGGCAGGGAAGCGAGTTTCGGAGGGATTTCAGGTTTCTCAATTATCTTTGTTACCTCAGTTCTGTTGAAAGCTCGCCGGATGTTGAAGTGAAAAATGTCATGACAGTGATGACGCAAAGCGGGAAATCAAGAATAATGAAAAATTATTCACCATTACAACCGACAAAAACATCCATCAATGTTATAATTCTTTAAATTTAATTATTATTATTATTATTATTATTATTATTATTTTAATATTATATTATTATTATTATTATTATTATTATTTTTATATTATATTATGTGGTTTTATTGTTCAAAACAACCCAGGAAACATTTTCGCCCTGGTATAAACAAGGCGGGGTGAGGCCAAGCCCCAACAAAATTTACATATAAAAAGAAAAATTAATCAAATAACAAAATAATAAAAAGATGAGTGAGATAAAAAATCAATAAAAGTTTATATTCTCTCGATCTCGAATACTCTGATAAGATAATACGCTGCTCGGGAACGCTCGAAGTTTTCTTACGCAACACTTCAAAAAACCCCTACTTTCTATAAACCCCAGAAGCGAACACCCACGCACTAGCAGAGCATTCAGAGAGAGAGAGAGAGAGGAGGAGAGAGAGAGAGAGAGATTGATTGATTGAGGTTTTATTTATGCGGGCAAGATTAAGGCCATGAGCCTTTCTTACATCTAACAGTTTCATAATAGTAATAGATCCTTCAAAATACAATATGTTTCACAAAAATACAAAAATAATAGAATATTTATCAAATATTACACTAAAAAATCTTTTGAACCATGAAACTACTTCATAAAATTATAAATTGTTTAAACAAACCATTTTAGATGCACTTTGATGCACTCTCTGGTGAAAAGTGAAAAAGTTTACAAGAAGATATTCAGCATGATAATAATACTAATAAAATCATAATAAAATATAATAATAAAACTAATATGATAATAATACTTTATAAATAAATAGGAATTACCAAATTTGCCCTCTTTTAATACATTACGATTGCAAATTGTTTGAATTAAATTAATTGATAGAACAACATATAATATACGGAAATTATAATTAATTCATATGATGATACAAAAATATTTTCATTATTTGATTACACTTTAAAACAACTAGACTACAATTCATTTAAACAATAAAATCTTTCTATCGAAAAGTGAAATGGCGTATACACGAATAATTAAATACAATAGAAAAAAACAATGTTCTAGAATAATTTTGAACAGCCTGGCGAAAAGATCTTTAACTTTGTCAAGTCTCTGACACTACTAGGGGTACGGTTCCATTCCCGCGCAGCTGACACTGTGAATGAATTATCGTAGATTGGCAGTTCTGTGGATAGGAAGGACAAGTTGATTTGAAGTATGGCCACGAGTTTCTCGACTATGATGAGTAGATAAATATTTGGGAAAGGGGAGAAGAGATAAGCCGGGGGATGAAGAGTGAAGAATTCGATTAGTGGGCAAAGGGAGTGAAGAGTGCGTCTATTTTTGAGACGGGGCCAAGAGATATATGAGAATGATGGAGATACGTGGTCAGCGAATTTTAAAATTACATATATCTAACACATGCATTATGTTGCTCTCTGCAAGCTTCTTACCAGTTTCAGGCCCGCGTCTTTGTATACCACGTCGCAGTAGTCAAAATGTGGTATTACTAGCGCCTCAACGAGTGTCTTTTTAAGTTTAATTGGGGAAAAACATATTTAAATCTATTAAGTGAGTGAAGGGCCCCAAAATATCTTTTTACAAACTGATTGTATATGGTTTGTCCAAGAACATGTGCTCATCTATTATTAACCCCAGATTTTTTTTGTAGTACTGAGGCTATAGAAATGTTTTAAGTTTTATGGGAAGAGTAGAAAGACTTATTTTAGCCCATGAGTTTGGATAGCCTATGACGATAGCTTGAGTTTTAGTAGAATTCAAATCAGACCGTGCCTTATAGCCCACTTCAAAATAGCGTTTAAGTCTGCATTTATAAGTTGAATTGATTCGTTAAGTCTGCCCAGGTGTCGAATGTAAGTACAGTTGTAGATCACCCAGCATATATATGATATTTACAATGTGATAGCTTTAGGGATACGTCATTTATAAAGAGAAAAAAGAAGTGGGCCAAGAACCGATCCCTGGGGGACACCACACTCTACAACAAGCCAAGAGGAGACCGAATCACCGTCACCCAACACACATTGACGACGGCACGAAGATATGACTCCATCCAGAGCAATGTACTGTCTGAGAAATGAAGTGTTTGAGTTAGATAGAAGGATTCAATGTCTACAGAATCAAAAGCTTTACTGAAATCTAAAAGAACTTAGGACAGTTGCTTGTGCTTATCCATAGCTTCTGGGGTATCGTCTGTGACTTGGAGTAGAGCTGTACTAGTACTGTGCCCACGTCGAAAACCCCATTTATATACATTAAATAAGCCGTGTTTCATTGAGATAATTGTAATTTGTCTATGCACAATAGATTCGAGTACTTTTGATAATGCAGGCAAGATACTGATAGGCCGGTAGTTTTTTCTCTAATGGTTGGGTTATTTAGGTAGTGGTCGAAATAACGCCTTCTTCCATGCGGATGGATACACTGAATATAGCAACGAATAATTAAGAATGTGAGTCAGCGCAGGGAATAAGTGATAAATAAAGAGTTTAATCATTTCAAAACCCATGTCGTCGTCTCCCTTTTTCCTTCGTCCTTGATTTTACGTAAAGTTTCTAGTATTTGCGTCGGTGTAATGTCGTTAAAAAGAATTTTTTTCTCTGTCAGGGGTGGACGATTGTCGTTTTCAGTGATAAAAAGCGGCTTTAGCTTCCTTATCTACAGTTGAAGGTATAGTTTTTAAAGTATTTATTTAGTTGGTCAAGATCTAATGAAATGCTATTTTCAGGCTTTGACTTGGCTAAACCAAAAGCACGCACGGATTTCCAAAATGGTCGCAGGGGGAGTGTTTGGTTTAATTAATTCATAGGCATGTCTAATTTTTGCATTTCTAATAGCCTGGTGGTTTATTACGTAAAATTTTAAAGTCGGAAAAAGTGTTATCGTTAGGGTTACGTTTAAAGTGTCTGTGGGCGGCATCTCTCTGCGCCATGAGTGCGTGAATGTCCCCCCCCCCCCCCTTCCCTCATCCAAGGTGCGGGTGGTTTTGTGATTTTGCTTTCCTCTTTGGGGCATGTCTGTCATAAGTCCTATTACTAAGGAGTTAAAGTGGTCTGTCATGTCGTCGATATTGTTATGAGATGAAATGTCGTGCCAAGGTGTATTTAATGCGTCTTGAAATAGCTGTCTTTGTTAATTTTTTTTAGGTCTCTATATGTTATGATTTTGCTGGGGGGGTTGGGGGATTTTAGGTTGTATGATAAGTATATAAGGGCGTGTCCCGATAGTCCTGGGGCTGAAGTTTGTCCATGATTAAGTACTTTGTCCCGGGTTATTGGTGATTATTAAGTCTATTAAAGTATGCGATGTACTAGTGTGATGCGTAGGCGATAGGGGTAGAATGGTCATATTACACGCCTGAACAGTTGTGTTTAGCTGGGTGCTCTCGAAAGTGTTCGGATGTAGAAGATTAGTGTTAAAGTCACCCATTTTAATAGTGTGTGGGTAATCAGGTAATAATTTTAATAACTGATCCTCAATTTCACACAAATGTCCCGCTTTCGGGGGTTTATACACGACGCAAACCAGACATTTAATTTTTTGGACAGATATCTCAATAAACATGTACTCCGCTTGCGTTCGTATTTGTTGGGTGAATGACACACAATTTTTGGTTTAAAAATCGAAAAGAATATAGGCGGCAACTCCACCACCCCCCTTGCCCGGGTTTTGTCAGTTTTTAAAGAAGCGAGTAGCCATCTATTTAGAACGTTGTCAGAAGAGTGAGAGGGCTTGAGCCAAGACTCTGAGACAAAGGGCAACATCGAAACTAAGAGAGCAAAAAACGCCCTAAATTCGTCTATACGGTCTGCAGCGACAATGCTCTCGGCATTCACATGGGCCACTTGTAACGCTCGAGGATGGAGAGAGACAAA
Organism: Sweltsa coloradensis; assembly: GCA_024449915.1. NCBI lineage: Eukaryota > Metazoa > Arthropoda > Insecta > Plecoptera > Chloroperlidae > Sweltsa > Sweltsa coloradensis. The sequence goes on from JAMZAV010005057.1 coordinate 21,873, forward strand.
ACTACTCAGTATGTCCGCTGTAGTGGGCGTATTGGCGGCTAGAGGTGTCGCGGGGGTGGCAGAGTGAGTGACGCGAGCAGGGTGTGGAGGGCGCAACCCCTACCCCGCCAGAGACGTGTTTACATGTGGGTGGCATTTTGCTGCCAACTTATGGCGATGGAATATAGCTAAAAATAAAATTTAATCACAAATTTAAAAATAAAGTAAAGTAAAAAAAAAGTTTCAGTCGTTGCAAATTACAACCAGAAACACTACCTAGAAATAAGAGGAAAAACAATAGGTTAGTGAGTGGATTAAAGCTCAGCTGAACTCAGAGTTAAAATTAATATGTTGATTTGATGGGGTGCGTCGTCACATTATATAGACTAGGAAAACGCTAAAGTCCCGCCGCGTTGATGGATAGCTTTTTTTAAAGTTTTTTTGTCTGCGTGGATATCTTACTTTTGCGAGTGCTTTGTTGCTTTGTTTTGCTGTCCCGCATTTTAGGTGATTGTTGTCAAGTTTCTATTGTTACTTGTCAATTTGTTTTTTATTTTCCGTTAAAAACCTATATTAAAAGCTTTATTTCTATGGATTCCCGGGTAATTTTGTCAACTTTTTCTTTCAAAAGGTACTTTATCACCCATAACCTTAATGTCCATGTATAATATGAACGTTGAACCCCACCCGTTTGGTCAGAATTGGCCCAAATGTCACGAAAATATTGCACTAAACATCGAAAAAAATCGTAAAAGTACGATATTCATGAGAAAATTTCTTCGATTGTACCCAAAAAACAATACACCCCTAAGTTCAGAGATCTCCGAAGGTCCCGTCAAACTTTCATCAAGATCGGATATCCGTTTGCCTGGTAGAGAGTTAACAAAAAGACAGAAAAACAATCAAAAAAACAAACAAACAAACAAACAAAAAAAAAACACCCGAGCTAAATTTTTTGGGGGTCAGTGAAATTGAAGTCTTCGCTTCGCTCATCCAATGAGTAAGAGAGTCATGAGCAATTTCTAGTATATATATATATACAGGTATTAAACGTTGACAATGGAAGTGCAGGAGTCTAGCCTAAAAGTTAACATGGTCCTGACTGTTGTGTCCCACTGTTTAAATAGTGCGCCAAATACATGCGCCTTGTAAACATAACATGCCTGGCGGAAGTGATGCCTAGAGGTGGCAGGTACGACGTCATTCCGTGAAGCGTGAATAAAAGAGCATGGCTAGATATCAGAAAACCAGCCCTAGGCCTATCATTATTCACCTCTGAGAAATCCTGAGCAGATCCAATCTTCACAAAATACAACACTGGCGACGTGGTAAATCAATATCCAATCATTCTTTCATTTGTTTTCACGTAAAGACGTGCTAAAAGTCGGCACAGTCTAGAGAGCCACCATAACCTCACTTCTCGCGCGCCACGTTTTGCAATAACGTGATGGCAACAAACCTACCCCCGTTTCCACCCTTTGTGGCCCACATCGATCCACTAACAGTTGGAGCACGCTGGAAGAAATGGTTAAGTCGTTTCGAAATCTATCTCAAGGCCTACAAGATTGACGACCCACAAACAACAAGTCAACTTATTCATGCTGTACATGGGAGAAGAGACTTTAGACACCCTCGAGGCCCTGCCTGGTGTGACGGTAGGTCCAACAACTACTTTCGAGTTCGCGAAGGGAAAACTATCGACCCACTTCGACCCAACTGTGGCAGTCAACAAAGAGTTTGAGATCTATAATTTTCGCTCAGCAAAGCAAGAGCCAGCAGAGTCAGTCGACCAGTTCTACGAGAGACTCCTAAAACTCTCAAAATCATGCAATTTCGCTTCTGCTAGTCACGAGATTAAGTCTCAAATAATCCTAACAACTACATCATCTCGCCTACGAAGATACGCTCTTCGTGAGGAAGGGATGCTTGAAAGTCTCTTGCGACAAGCCAGGTCATATGAGACCGCAGAGCGACAGGCCAGCTCTATTGAGTCATCGAGCAAGCCCGATATCAACATCGAGACCCTGAATGCAGTTGCGAAGTACGGTAAGCCTAACAAAAAAAATTACTCATCTAGGCCTAAGTCTACTCCAAATCTGGACACTACCAGGCCTAAGTCTACTTCAAATTTGGACACTTCCAAGCAGCTACCGGCGGCCAAGAGCTGTTACTTCTGCGGAAATGCCTGGCCACATGAAAAAGGAAGGTCATCCTGCCCGGCCAACAATGTAGTCTGTAGAACATGTCAAAAGATTGGCCATTTCCAGAAGTTGTGCCACTCCCGCAACAAGACGGAGGTCACTCACAATCTTGCCACCAGTCAAATGGAAGCTCATATGAGGAAACTTTCGCCATCACAGTCAGTCATGGTGACAACATCATCCAAAGTACCTCGAATCAACATAGCTGTAAATGGTAAGCCAATCAAATTTGCTATCGACACTGGTGCTTCTGTTTAACGTCATCAGCGAAGATATCCTGATGAAATCCGGAAAAGGCCAAGGTCAGCTAAACCAAACTGAGGTCAAAATCTACCCACATCAATCCAAAACTCCACTCTCAGTGCTAGGATGCTTTACTGCAACATTATCTCATAAGAACGCCACCTCACCACAAACATATTCGTCGTGAAGGGAAGCGCTGATTCCCTACTTGTGCTACGAGAGTGCGGTTAATCTTGAACTAATTCAAATAGCCACACAGTTAAACTCTGATTACCCTTCACTATATCCACAACTCTTCACTGGTGTGGGCAAGCTACACGACTTCAAAGTACATCTGCATGTAGACCCCGCGGTACCCCCAGTAGCCCAGAAGCACAGAAGAATCCCCTTTCACATGCGTCGTAAAGTGGCAGCGGAAGTCGCTAGGCTCGAGGAACTCGATATCATAGAACCGGTATCCGGCCCTACCCCATGGGTATCTCCCATCGTTCCAGTACCAAAACCTCGAGACCCGAATGCGGTTAGGCTGTGTGGACAGCGTCAAGCAAACGTAGCAATCAAACGGGAACGCCACAATCACGCCTACACTCGACGACCTCATCTCCTCGTTAAATGGTGCCACCACGTTCTCTAAAATCGATCTCAAAGATGGCTACCACCAGTTGGAGCTGGACGAGGTATCCCGCGAAATAACCACATTCTCCACACATGTTGGACTAAGAAGATACAAAAGGCTCAACTTCGGCATAAATTCTGCCGCCGAAGTGTTCCAAAACACAATTCGTCAAGTCCTTCAGGGAATCGAAGGCGTAATCATATCAGTGACGACATTCTCGTACATGGGAAGAGTCAAGAAGAGCATGACAGAGCCCTTCATGCAGTCTCTACTCGACTTCAAGAAGCATGGGTGCACACTTAACGAAACAACGTGCTTATTCAATCAGCCAGAGCTAGTTTTCTTTGGATACAAGTTTTCCAAGAACGGCATCGAACCAGACCCTGCCAAAGTTAAAGCCTTCACAGCATTAGACTCACCAAAGAATGCCAGTGAGGTCAGAAGCCTTCTGGGTATGATACAATATTGTGGCAAATTCATCCCCAATCTTGCTACCACAACTAAACCACTCAGAGATCTCACCCACAAAGATGCGGAGTGGGAATGGTCATCAAGACATCAGGCAGCGTTGGACCAGCTGAAGACTCAACTGTCAAATCATGAGACCCTTGCCTACTATGATGAAAATAAAGAAACACACCTAATAGTGGACGCGAGCCCAGTTGGCGTAGCAGCCATCCTCGCACAGTCGGACAATGCTGGCAATGAAGACATCGTGGGCGTACGCTAGCCGGTCGCTCACTGAAGCTGAAGGACGTTACAGTCAAATCGAACGAGAAGCTGTGGCAGTAGTATTCGGAATGGAACACTTCCATTTGTACTTATTTGGAACACAGTTCACCGTCCACACTGATCACAAGCCACTTCTCTACATCATGGGAAATCCTGCATCCTCACCATCTGCTCGAATAGAACGTTTGTGTCTCCGGCTAATCCCTTATCGTTTCACGATCGTTCACAAGAAGGGCATAGACAACCCATCTGACTATATGTCTCGACATCCACTGGAGTTCACAAAATCAGAATACAGGACACCAAAGGTTCCTGAAGAATACATCCAGTTCATCCTAAGACACGCAACTCCGAAAGCAATGTCGCTCCAAGAAATTGAGGAAGCAACGGAAAATGACCCACTACTAATGAAATTACAAGAAACACTAAAATCTTCAAACCCAGAAAAAGCTGCTACAACTGCAACTCTCAAGCAATTCAAGCCAATAATACACGAAATCGCAATCGCAAAGGGAACATCAAAGAACATCCTCCTTAAAGGAACTAAAATCATTATACCAAAATCCCTGCAAAACAGAACAGTCGAACTTGCTCACCGTGGACACTTGGGGATTGTGAAAACGAAACAACTCTTGAGGGAGAAAGTTTGGTTCCCTAACATTGATAAAACCGTGGAGGAAGCCATCCAAAACTGTCATCCCTGCCAAACCACAACCAAAACCAGTCAAGAGACCCGATCCAACCCACTCCCTTACCCAAGGCCAATGGCAAAATCTTGCTGTGGATTTCGATGGCCCATTCCAAGTGGAAAATACATCATGTTAATAATCGACGAATATTCCGCTATCCAATCACTCGCCACATCTCATCGTTGAAATCAGAAACAGTAATTCCGCACTTAGAAACATCTTCTCATCCTTTGGTATCCCAAACCAGTTAAAATCCGACAACGGCCCTCCATTCAATGGAAAAGAGTTCGCTAACTTTGCCAACGAGCTAAACTTTACCCATCACAAAGTTACCCCACTGTGCCGGAGGCAAACGGCCTCGCAGAACGAGGAGTCCGAACCATTCGAAAAGTCATTCTCACTGCTAAAGTGAAGGAAAAGACGAGAAGACGGAGCTAGACGCCTTCCTAATGAATTACAGAACAACACCGCACTCAACCACCGGAGTCTCACCCTACGAAGCGCTCTTTGGTAGGAAAATGAAGACATCCATTCCACACTTCACAGCAGCCTCCGAAACGAACAACGTCGACACAAGGATACGTCTTACTGACACTCTCATGAAAAAAAGAAGCAAAGCGTACACTGACGAGAGGCGTCATACGAAGAACCACACTTTCAAGGTTGGAGACAGCAGTCTTTGTACGGCAACCCAAGATAAACAAATACACACCCCCGATTTAATCCGACGCCATTTAAAATCACGAAAATCCTTGGCACGAAGATCTACGCAACCCAAGGCCAGCAGGTTATCGTCCGGAATTCATCTCACTTCAAACGTATCCTCACTACAACAAACTGCGAGTCAAATGAAGCAGAAGAGGACGAAGAAGAAGACTGGGAGGTTCCAGAAACCTTCGACCCTGATCCAGAAACCTTCGACCCTGATGGAGATCCCCAGCCAGAAATCGTGCAAGAGAACCCTCTGCCCCAACGAGGACCTCCTCAAGAAGTTGAGCAACAACGCCAACCGGCGGAACGTGCTCCACGTTACCCGCAACGACAGAGGCAACGCCCTGCCAGACTCGACGATTTTGTAATGTAACCATGTTAACTTCTGTAACTAGCATCCAGTTCAATCATTCCATTGACATTTTGATTATACGATTAGCATAGGATAGGCTTATGCCGCTCTTTACAATTATTTATCAAATGCAAGTTACCTTATCTTCAATCTCTTTATTGACATTCTTATATTGGACTATCAGCATACAGTGGAGTGCATCCATGAAATTATGCTATCTCACTTTTAGTTAGTTTTAAGTTTCTCTGTTTGACATACTTATTGAAACAACCAGTATGCATTGCATGTATGAAGTGATTCTAATACTTTTTTTATTTTATTTTTGGATCTTTAAATTAAGGTTGGGGGGAATGTTGTGTCCCATGTTAAATAGTGCGCCAAATACGCGCCTTGAAAACAAAAACATCCCTGGGGGAAAAGTGATCCCTAAGGGGGCGGGTTTTACGACGTCTTTCCCGTGAAGCGGAATAAAAGAGCATGGCTAAACAGAAAAACCACCCCTAGGCCTAATTTTCCCCTCTGAGAAATCCTGAGCGACCCAAATTTTCACAAAATCAACACGACGTTTTAGCCCGAACCCTGGCCCCGGGCAGTCAAAGTATGATGCCACCCCATCTTGGGCAAACGTTTTTTAAGCCTGGCGCTCGAAGTTTTCCGCAGCCCCCCCAGGGGACATTGGGTGGGGTTTCAGGATGGTTTTCCCTCCCCCCTTCAGGTGTTTCTTTTCATGAAGAGCTCGTCTCGGTCCCTGTAGGAACGAAGCGCACGAGAGGGGTCGGGGGTTCGTGCCGAATGGGGGCCAACACCGGGGCTCCGCGCGAGCCCCGCGGCGGGATGTCAGCGCCTACCTTCTGGCCGTCTGGGGACCATTTGGTCGGTCCTCTCCGTCGGACTCGGTACCCAAAGATTCAAAGGTTTTCCCGATGCTGGATTGCTCCGGTCTCTTTTTTTGATTCTATCTCGCACATGGGGTCCTCCCTGAGCTTGGCTGTTTTTACTTTCAGCTGGCGTTCCTGTCCTTTTTCTTCACCTCTTCAAAACTGCGACATTGCGATGTGGTTGGCAAGAGCTTTTTGCAGCTGACCTCCACAGACTCGGTGAAGCAGCAACTATGCCGACAACATTTCCCGGGTCCTGAAAGTTGACGTACCGTCTCCTCCGGGGGGGGGATTTGGAGAGGGGGGTTTGGGCAGTGCTCCCCGCTTTTCAGAGGGGTTTTAAAGCCCCTTCCCTTCCCCTTTGCATGACATATAGAGGATAAATTTTTTTAAAATAACTCACCAGATTCCCCCCTCGACTCAAATTTACTTTTGATATATAAAATACGCTCCCTATGACACTGCTCACAGTTTTTTTACGCACCCACTTTCTAAAAAACCCTATTTTCTATTTTTAAACTCCGGAGCCAAACCCACCCACGCACTAGAAAGGCTTTCAGAGAGAGAGAGGAGAGAGAGAGAGAGAGAGAGAGAGGAGAGAGAGAGAGGGAGATCAGCGCCTACCTGTCTGGCCGTCTGGTACCATTTGGTTTCGGTACGCTCCCGTCGGACTCGGGTACGCCGAAGATTTCAAAGGGTTTTCCCCGACGCTGGTATTGCTCCAGCCGTCGTTTTGATTTTCTCGCACATGAGGCCCCCCTGAGCTTGGCGATTTATTTTCAGCTGGGGCGATCTCCTCTCCTTTTCTTTCACCTCTTCCAACAACTGCGACATTGCGTATGTGGTTCGAAAAAGATGTTTTGCAGCTTCCCCTCCACAGACTCGGTGACAGCAGCAACTACGCCGACACACTTCCGGGCCCTTGCAGAAGTTGATACCGTCCCCTCCGTGGGGGGGTTTTTTGGACGCCGGGGGGTTGGGTGCCCCCGCGGGGGCGGTTTACGGGCCCCTTTCCCTTCCCCATTGCACTACTGAGTTAGACGGATAATATTTTTTTTAAATAACTCACCAGTTTCTTCTCATCTCGAATTACTCTTGATATATGTATAAACGCTGCCTACTGACACTGCCTTTTCTAAAACCCCACTTTTCTATTAAACTCCGAGAGCCGAAACCCACGCACTAGCAGAGATCAGAGGAGGGAGGAGGAGGAGAGGATTACTGCAAAAATCTTTTTGCCCATTGCACGTTTGAAAGGAGACTGCTTTTTGCTTGATGTAGAGATTTGGAGAAGACCCCGCATTTTAGGTGGCAGAGAGGGAAGATGGTATGACTCCAGTGCTGAGATCACGATAGGCCGACAGTAAAAGTTTCATTTTTCCAAATTTTTGTTATTTTTTGACTTAAATTTTGTATTTTCCCCCTTAGTTTCCGTGTTCTCAATATTTTACTCATGGGGATCGCAAGTCAAATTTGAATGTAATTTTGAGTTTTTTCGCTAAAATGATGTCCCCGGTTTGTTGTGGCTATGGTTTTTTCTGTTAAACCTGTTTTCCCAATCATTTTAAATTCTGCTTTTCGATCAAGGTGCAGGAGAAAAACTTGTAATAGGAGGTGGATGCAGTAGATGGCGGCATCCTAATGTTTTAAAAAAATCTTTTCTTTTCCTGTTTTTGCCTACTGAGATAAAAGTGTTGGCAATTGAAGGACCCCGCTAAACCTGGTTTATTCTCGGAAAAATTTTGCATTTTTACACATATCTTGTCATTGGATTTGATGTTTAATTTTTTTTTAGTTGTTGTTTTATAACCTGATCTTGGGTGGCGAATAAACCTTCGGTTTTAGCAAAAAAATCTCCTTTTTGGAACCATCATGATTTAACAATTCAAATTTGGCTCTGGATGCTTTTTTGGGGACCCCCTGGTGATTTAGTATTCCGAATTCACTTAAAAAATCTTTATGTAATTTTGGATGGGAAAAAATCGTCATTTAGCCTGAGGGGAGTTATAGTTTTTTTCTCGGAGTTAAGTTCTTTGGGGATAAGGAAAGAGTTTTAAAAAAATATGATCTGAGTTTTTGAACTTGCGAAAAGCACAAGACCGAATATTTACCCAACTTTTATTTTTTATTATTTCCTTTTTTTAAAAAACTTTTGGGGTTTTGAATTCCCAAAAAAAACCCCCTTTGGGGCCCTTCTTTAAATTAAGGCTAACAAAAACAATACATACAAGAAAAAAACAAAAATTTTTTTTTAAAAACCCTTTTCTTATTGGGGGGTTTAAAAAGCTCCTTTTAACTTTATTTTAAGAATTTAGGTTTTTAAATTTTTAAAAGTCCCCAAAATTTTGGGTAAATTTTCAAGGAATTCCCTTCGTTGAATTTTTTTGGGGTCATTCCGGTTTTTTTTTCTTCCTTTGGTATGTTTGGAATTCCTGAGACAAAATTTTTTTTTGTTTTAAAAAAATTGGTTTTTTGGAAAAATTTTACATTTTTCATACATTGGACATTACCATTTCCAAAATTTTTATATGAGGGCTTTTCAAACGGGGGTTTTAATTTTACTGTTCCCAAAAAAATCCCCCTTTAAGCTCTTTTGTTTTCTAAAAAACCCCCTCCCAAAAAATGTGTTTTAAAGTTTTTATAAATTAAAAACCCCTTTATTATATTTAGAAATTTTTTTTAAATTTTTTTTTTAATTATTTTAAATTTTTATTTAATTTTTTAAATTATTGGGGTTATTTGGAATATTTTGTTTTTCTGTTATTTTAGAAATTTTCATTAACAATTTTTTTTTTATAAATTTTTTTTTTTCTTGATTTTTGGGTTGTGAAAAACCCCTTTAGTTAAACGGTTTTCCCCAAATTGCTTTGGGGCCAACTTTAAAAAGTTTTTCAAAACTTGTGGATATGTTCGAAATTTAATAAATTTGTACCCCCCTTTAAAAATAAAAAATATTTTTTTTATGTTTTTGTTTTCCTTTCCCTCCTTCTTTTTTGGGGAAAGTCTTTCGAGCCGTGTGGAGGTGCATTCCCTTATTTTAACTTTTTTTTCGACCCAACTCAAGCTTTAGCTCCAATTATACCCAAAGTTAGTTTCTGGGAAAACGAACCTTTCTTGTTTATTTTGGTTTTTTCCTTTTTGCCAGACCATTTTTTGGCCCAAATTTTTTAACGTACGAACAAAGTTTTTCACCAAATAATTTTAAAATTTTTTCTTTAAAGTTAAAAGGCCACGTGGGTTTTTTCGCACTTCCCCCTTTGGTGCTTTACCCACCTCCATAAAATGCGTCAAGAAAGTTTGAGTTTTATAAACAACCGTTTTTGGGGGTAAATTTCCCCAACGCCTGTCGGGCGGTGCAGAGTTTTACCAAAAGGCCCCCCAAATGCGTTTGGGTTTTGTAAAAAAAAAGCTCAGCAAAATGAGGGCTTTCGTCCCGAAAACCTGTTTTTGCATTCTGTGCATTTCTCGTTTGTTTTTTTTTCCTTGTTTAATTTTAAGAATATTTTTGCAAAATTTTAAGGTTTCCTTTTTTAAATCATATTACAGCAGATGTGTTTTTTAATATTATTATTATTATTTTATTATTTATATTTATTTATTATATTATTATTATTATATTATTATTATATTATTATTATTATTGTTAGTATAATTATTATTAGGTTTAATTCTTTGTTATTTCTAAACGAAATGTCTATTAACAATCTGTGTTTATTTTATTTATTTTTTGTATTTAATCTGTATTAGGTGTTGGTTGTGCATACATGTAAGTGACCGGTGCGCTCTCAATATTTGTTCTATGCGCCCCACTAATAAGCTGTTTTGCAGCTTAGTGGGAAAATATTTATGTTCCGAATAATGTATATTGCAAAGTATGTACAATAAAAAAATAAAAAAATAATTATTATTATTATGGTTTTTGTTCTTCTTTTCTGCTCTTCTTTGCACCACCGAGCTCATCTCGAGCCAAGATGATGCGAGAGTGCACCTAGAGTGGGGACCGAACGGTGGTGGGGAACGACAGAACTCAGAGGCTGAGGACCTTCCGCACGATGTTGCTTGTACCAAGGATTGCAGCCTTCTGCATGACACGAACGTGCTTGTCCTTCAGATGGAGCTTCTCCTTTGCCGCAGACCACTCTTTGATGACCAAACCGTTGACTGAGGAGGCGACGACAGGAACGATTTCAACGGACCTCAGCTTGTATATGTCCCTGAGTTCTACGGCGAGCGGCTGGGATTTTCGCCTCTTATTGGCTATTGTGCTGACCACATGGCCATCTGATGGGATGGCGATGTCAATGATGGTTGCCGTTTGAGCTTTTTTTGTCAAACAAAACCAAGTCTGGCCTATTTGCCTCAACCGCCCTGTCCGTGACGATGACAGAGTCACACAGCAGCTTAGCGTTTTGGTTGCGTAGGACTTGCTCGAGCCTACAACTTGTAGTACGGTCTTTCCTCGTCCACGAAAGCCGTGCTTCTTAGCCAGTGCTTGGTGGACCACTTTGGCTACTGTGTTATGGCGCTTGTTTGAGATTAGAAGGTATAATATTGTTATGCATTGTGAGGGCTGTGGCCTCACATCATGTTTTTGTTATTATATGTGTTTTTAGTAGTCACTAGCAACGAATGGAGTTGAAATGGGTGTGAAATGATTGTGCTATGTTTTGAAAGTATAAAGTAATTCAAATAAAGAAATATACAGTTCACATTTAAATAAACCTAGCAGTTTTAATCATTGGTCCAACCGCGCCAGATTTATCACGAGTTTGCTTTGCTTCGACAGTGTCAGAAACCAGCAGAAAACGGGTCAGACAAACTATTTATTACTTTAGCCTTTCAACATGGACACAAAACAAATCAAGCTTTGGGTCAAGCAAAGAGGTATTTATAAAGCTACCATTTCAAGGATTCAGACGTGTGTCAGTAGTTTCGACATATCGCAGGATGTCAATAAGATACACATTAGACTTGAACAGTAAAGGCCGATGCACAATTGCCCGGTAACGAGAACGGGAACGAGAACGAGATCGGGAAGACGCTAACGATAAGGGCTTCGATGCACAACAGCCCGTGAAGCAAGCCGACGGGAACAAATCAAATAATAAGTGTGTTGATTATATTTTGTTATTTTGTTATTCCGCGCATGTTTATTTTATTTATTTCGCATATTACTCGCGTATAAACCATCAATCAGCTGATAAAATAGTTTTAGGACGTGCACATCTGATTCCCATTGGTTCCGGTAACGTACGGAACGGGAAACGTTACGGAAAGTTAAAAACTGGTGATGTTCCCGTTGTCGTTGCCGGGATACGGGAACGACCGGCAACGGGAAGCTTTATTGTGCATCGTGTCGTAAGTTAACATGTGATTCAACTTTCTTCCCGTTCTCGTTGTCGTTCCCGTTCTCGTTCCCGGGCAATTGTGCACCGGCCTTTACTGGAAACCTGGACAAGGTTTGATGAGGTCCAAACCAATCTAGAGTTTCACGATGAAAACATGACCATGAAAGAGAGAGGATCACCGTTGAAACTCTGGTTCATGACCTTAGAGCAACTATGTCAGGCTTGTTAGAACCTAGACAACACTTAGTTGACCTAGACGCCTCAGATTATGCAATTGGCGCATCTCGCAGGCCTAGTAAGACTAAGCTTAACCTACCGTCTATAAAGTTGCCTAGTTTTGACGGCTCTTATACAAAGTGGCTAACGTTTAGTGACAGCTTCAGAGCCATCACGACAACAACGATGTGACCATTATAGAAAAGTACTACTATCTGATATCTGTTCTAACTGGGCAAGCTTCAGAATTGATTCAAAATTTACCGCTGACTGAGAATAACTACACTGTGTCTTGAAAATTGTTGGAGAATCGGTATCAAAATAAAAGGCTGATAGCATCTCAACATCTTAAGGAGTTGATCGATATTAAATCAGTACAAAAAGAATCTGCTACTGAATTGTTACAATTTATCAAAACAGTGTATAGTAATCTAAATGCTCTTGAAACACCTCTGGAAGAAGTAATATTGTTACATCTATTCACCAGACGTTTAGATAGTAACACACGCAAAGAATGGGAACTCACTCTCAATGATCAAGCATTCCCATCACTTGATAGTTTCATCGCTTTTCTTGAACACAGGAGACAAGCTATAGAAAACGTTCAACCCTTCAGTAACAGTAATTGTAGAGATCGTATGTTCATTACTGCTGAAGTCAAGGGAAGATTCAATCCAAGCGATAGAAAGTCTAATGCATACATTTCTAGGCCTACAGACACAACTGTACCTAAATGTCAGTGTTGCAATGAATCACATTCGTTGTACAAATGTGATGAGTTCAGGAACTTAGCCTAGCTCAGAAACAATATTGTGTACATAATAACAGGTTATGCTTCAACTGTCTTCGCACTGGGCACGTTGTCAAGTCATGCCACTCAAAGGGTTGCCGAAAGTGTGGCAAAAAACATCATACTCTGTTACACAAGTCTAATCTTGAAAACGTGGGTTCTTCTGACATGGTTCAGAGAATTTCTAATCCTGCACCATTATGTGACAACACAGAAAGTGGTCACGAGGGAACTTCAAACCAGTTTCAGAACGCATGCTGTGCATTCAAGGATATCCAATCACATGTTCTAGTATCAACAGCAATAGTCCTCATAAAAGATTGTAATGGCAAGCTTCAAGAGTGTAGAGCTCTTTTAAGACAGTGGAAGTCAATCTAACTTTTGTACTGAAGATTTAGTACAACGATTAGGATTGAAGAAACATAAGAACCCCATTTCAATTCGAGGTGTCAATAACGTAGCCTCAGAATCAAAGCATATAGTTGAATGCCAACTGCAATCTAAAGTAGGCAACTTCAATGCTAACTTGTCATGTTTAGTTCTGCAACGCATCACCGGCCAGATGCCAGATATGTTGATTGAACATGAACAGTGGAATATACCTGACATCGATTTAGCTGACCCAACATTCTTCCAACCAGGAAGGATTGATCTGTTGATAGGGGCAGAACTCTTTTTCCAGCTTCTAAGGCCTGGACGAAAGTCAAGATTAGAGAATAATTATCCTATTCTTCAGGATACGGAGTTAGGTTGGATACTGGCAGGACGTTTCCAACAAGTATGTGGTGATGCCTCTACTGCATCTGTTACCGCACACTTCTTGCAAACAGATGACAGTCTAGATCGGCAACTGCAACGTTTCTGGGAACTTGAAGAAGTCCACTCAAAGCCAAAAACCGACGAAGAACAAAAATGTGAGCGACATTTCCAAGAAACTGTGACAAGGAATAGTAAAGGGAGATTTGTGGTAAGACTTCCATTCCAGGCAGATCATGAGACTCTTGGTAATTCATTCATTCGATCAGGCAAGCTACAGATTTAAACATTTGGAAGGTCGGCTGCACAAACAACCAGAACTACGATTGGAATACAACAAGTTTCTTGAAGAATATGAAAAGCTAGGCCACATGGTACAAGTGCAGACAGATTCAGGTGTACATTCTGACAATGCATACTATCTGCATCACCATGCTGTGTTTAAGGCTTCCAGCACCACAACCAAGACACAAGTTGTTTTTGACGCTTCAGCCAAAACCACGAACGGTAAATCCTTAAATGATATCCTGATGGTGGGTCCTACTATTCAACAAGACTTGTGGTCAATCGTGGTACGATTTAGAACACATCAAATTGCATTTACTGCTGACATTGCTAAAATGTATCGTCAAATCAACGTAGATCCACGGGACACTCGATATCAAAGAATTCTCTGGAGAACATCGCCTGAAGAATCTGTCAAATGTTACGAGCTTACAACAGTCACCTTCCAGCTCCCTTCTTGGCAACACGATGCTTACAACAAATTGCCGAAGAAGAAGCTAGCAGCTATCCTCGTGCTACAGAAGTGCTAGGACGAGACTTTTACGTTGATGACTTGCTCAGTGGCTGTGACAATATCCAGGATGCTCTTCAAATTCAAGATGACCTGACCATGCTATTAAATAGTGGAGGATTCCCACTCAAAAAATGATGTTCAAACTGTCCAGAGTTACTTGAAGCAATACCTACAGAGTACAGAGAAACCCAGTCACCTCTTTAATTTGATCGCACAGACAGTGTTAAAATACTTGGTTTATTGTGGAATTCGAAGTCAGATAAGTTTCTCGTACAAAACAAAAGCTCTTCATATTCGCACGATCAAGTGTCTGCCACGAATGTTACAAAACGGAAGATTTCATCAATCATTGCGTCGATATTTGATCCATTAGGTCTCGTCAGTCCAATAGTGATTTTACATAAAATATTTCTACAGAAGTTATGGCTTTATAAACTAGACTGGGATGATCGACTACCACAAGAGTTATTGATAGAATGGAACAAGCTTCACCAACAACTTCCTTTTGTCAACAACATTGAAATTGACCGATTAGTTCTATGCAAAGCATCAATCATAGACATACAGATTCATGGTTTCTCAGATGCATCAGAACGAGCATATGGCTCGTGTTTATATCTCAGGTCGGTCAATGATCAAAATGAAGTTAGTATTCATCTACTGTGCTCAAAATCAAGAGTAGCACCTGTAAAAAAGGTAACTCTGCCCCGTTTAGAACTTTGTGGCGCATTGTTACTAGCGCAACTGGTACAAAAAGCATTACCAATCTTGAACCTTAAGATTGACAGCACAACTCTTGGACGGATTCAACCATTGTTTCTATCATGGTTATCATAGTCTTCAAATCGACGGGAAACATTTGTTGCGAACAGAGTATCCAAAATTCAAGACTACACTAATGTTAAGGATTGGAAACATGTAATTTCAAAACACAATCCAGCAGACATTTCAAGAGGAACCGATCCTAAAACACTTAAACAACTTGATATATGGTGGCACGTACCTAACTGGCTACTCTATCGTTGCCCTCATCCATCATTGAACAGTGCTGACAATTCCATATCCGAAAAACGTAGAATTTTATTTATTTTATTTATTTATTTATTTATTTAACGTCTATCCTATTCAGTTATAAAAAACTGATTTACAAAGGAGGACAACTAAATAAATCTAATTACATAGATGCAGACACAACAATGAACTACATTTAAGTAAATATTTGAAATAGTAATATTACAACAATGCATTAAATATCCAACAAATTTGATAACAAATAAAAAGGATATTAAATGCAATTTATGAATGAATCAAATATATAAAAAAGGGGGTGGGGAATGAAAAGAAAAGAAAAAAGAAAAGAAAAGAAAAAGAAAATAAAAGAAAAAAGAAAAAAGGAAAGGAAAGGAAAAAAATTGTCAACACCAATGTAACTGTAACAACCTTAGAGCAGATATTGGGTAGAGGGAGCGTGGCCGTGCTAGCCAGCAGCTGCAAACGTCTTCAACATAGCGAGCCGCGCAGTCACGTGACACTGGTCAGGGGGCTAGGCGCGGTAATGCGGGAGCCCGTAAACAATGCCTAAATAACACGTTGTACTCGCCGTATATTTTTAAAAACGTATGTTATTGTTAACATGACAAGACAATGAAGTTATATAACCTTGATGTGTTGTGTTCTGTTGTGTTCTACTTTGGACACTTAAAAAACGAGTTTTGGTAGTGATCACAAAAAATATTACAAATGATTGAATTTATTTTATGAGTCAATTAATATAAAATAAAAACAATAAAAATAAAATAATAAGCTTAGGCCTATATGCATTAATTTTATAGTTCTGATAAATAATCATTGTCATATGCTCAATTAGGCGTACAATAATAATTATATAAATTATTTAGTCACATAATAATATGTAGCATAGTTATAAAGGTAAAACAGAAAGCCAACGGTAGATACGGTAGATTAAAAGTTGTTTTTGAAATTTACAACAATGAACTTTAACCAATACTTATTATTAACAATAATTGCTTCCAAAACATAAAAGACGGCTTTTAGTGGCCCTTGAACAGTGTCAGTTTGGTATTGTTACTCCTAACTTTGTTTTGTTGCAAGTTTTCTGTTATAGTTTTACCAATGTGGCATAATCGTATTTTGAAATAATCAAACATAACTGCTTAAATTTAAAGTACCCTGTGATTTTCTAAGGGGTCTTGATCGAATGTATGTTCGTTTAAGGACATACACAAGCGTACAACAAGCAATACATTCATCACACTTAATTTTCTTTTTCCTTTTTTTTAACAAATCCTGCAATGTATACCACAACATCGGAAACATACTGTGAAAGTCCTTTGGCGTTGCAATTATGAATAACACTTTTTTAATATGTATGATCCATACCAATGTCTTCAATTAATTGGAACTGATTGGAGGACTCATCATTAGAATTCAGTCGATCATTGTTATAATTGAATGAATAAGTTATAATTTTAAGAATTTATGCCACTGTTGCACTGTAAAATAGCTGTGTGATCCTGAACTATGCAATTAGCAGTATCTGATGTTGTTTCTTGGTGGTGAACAAGTAATCATTTATATGCCCTTTGAAACTGTTTTGCGGTAGCTTCTTATTGCTCTGAAAAAAATCTCTAAATGGTCCTGACTCAGTTAATATGTCATTAAAAATGTTAGCAGGGCATTAGCTTGGTTTATATATTGATAGTGTAGACTCTCAACACTTGACATATAAACTAAAAACCCTAAAAACCCTTTTTTTTAATTACGACCCGTACGCACAACACACCACGACCATAGATCAGCCGCTGCCGCCTGACCAGTGTCACGTGACTCAGCCGGTTTCATGTTGAAGACGCGCGGCGGCTGGTCACGCTCCCTCTACCCAATACCTGCTCTAAGGTAACAACCGAGATTATTTCCAAATACTCGTCACTCTCGAAACTGACACACGTAGTTGCGTATTGTTTGCGATTCAACTTCAATTGTAAGAATTCGATGTCAAGAAAGTCAGGTGTGCTATCTGCTGAAGAGCTGCAATCTGCTCTCAAAATTTGCATTAAAAGTGTGCAAAAAGATGTTTACTTTCGTGAAATTCAAGAGCTTCAAGACAACGGTCAAGTTTCAAAGAAAAGCTTACGTTAAATCTTCATCCATTTTTAGACGATGAAAAGTTCCTGCGAGTCGGTGGGAGACTAAATAATTCAGAACTTCCATACGATAACAAGCATCCACTCATTCTGCCACCAAATCATGATCTTACTAAATTGATAATCAATTCTGAACATCTCAAGCTACTTCATGCTGGTCCGCAATTATTGTTTTGTTTGTATTAATTGTATTGTTCAAACTGCATCATTGCGCCAGCATTATTGGATCCCCAGAGCAAAACAAGTTGTCAAGAATTGCACTCACAAATGTTTACCTTGTTTCAAACTGAAGGTATCAACATCAAAACAATCGATGGGTCAATTACCATGGCAAAGGGGCCAAACACGCCGCCATCTTGGATTTTGTCAAATTCAACCAAATAGCTATAAAAACCAAACCGCTAGACCGATTTTGAAAACATTTAGTGTTTCAGATTTCAAATTTCATTTAAAATGAATGTGTATAGCCAATTTGTAAATTTTATGATTGTATAATGCAATTAAAATACATTTTCTGAGTCAATGTTTTTTGTTCTGGAATGTTTGGCTTTTAAGAGAACTAACTTAATTTTAGAGAGCGCCTTAATTGAGAAAGTACTTCATATAAACCATTTAGATAACTTTAATTCAAACATAACGCAACCAAATTTAGGTCTTTATCTTAATTACTTCCCGAGATATGAATTTTTGAAGAGTCGTGCCACCCTCGCTTGCCGCGCCTATCAAGCCAGGCTGCGTTCGGTGCGCGAGCGATTTATGTTGTCTTTCGTTCTCGTTCTTCGTCGACGCATTTTGACTTCGGAATATGATATAACAAGGCTACTTCAATACTATGTCATGAGGTGATAAGCTGGCAATTGGGCCAAACACGCCGCCATCTTGGATTTTATCAAATTCAATCAAATGGCTATAAAACCAAACCGCTATACCGATTTTGAAAAACTGAAGTGTTCCAGATTCGAAATTTAATTTCAAATGTATGTGTGTAGCCAATTTGCTAATTTTGTAATTGTATTATGCAATCAAAATATTTTTTCTGTGTCAATGTTTTTGTTCTGGAATGTTTGGCTTATAACTTTTAAGAGAGCGCCTTAATTGAAAAGGTACTTCCTTCATGTAAACCTTTGAGATAACTTTAATTCAAACATAACGCAATCAAATTTTAAGTCTGTATCCCAATTACTTCCCGAGATATGAATTTTTGAAAATGTCGTGCCACCCTCGCTTGCCGCGCTTGTGAAGCCAGGCAACGTTCGGTGCGCGTGCGATTTATGTTGTCTTTCGTTCTTGGATTATCTATTGATAGTTTATTTCAATGGTATTATTTGCATTGGATCAATGGTAATCATAATTCCAAAAGGACCTCAAAAGGGTGGAAAATTAACTTCTCACATATTATTATTATTTTTATTACTGAAACGAATTGAGTTTGAACTCTTTCAGGAATAAACCTTCATTTACTTACCGAATTTTGATGCAATGCTGGATGCAGCGTACGATTTTTTGTTAGCAAGAAGACGAACGGAATAAGATTATCTTTTGATCGATAAAGGCAATCTTTTCGTTTCAATTTTCCGTTATTGCAAATTGATGCTTAAAGACTAATTAACATAACTGCACACATTTTCTCATGTTTATAATAAATTAAAACTCTTGCGTCAATTTTCCTTCATTCATTCAATCCTACATAGTTTGAAGGCAATACCAAATGTTTTACATTTCTATTTGTCTTCAGTTTGATTATCTCATAGATGAAAGATGAAATTATAATGATGAATGCGTATTTTACTTGCATGTACTAAAATGTTCCAAGTACAAAATTAAAAAGAACTAGTATGTAGTGCAATTGAATATTGTAATACAACTAAACTAATTATAAATAAACAAATTGTATACTTTAATTCACTGTAGATCACTGCTATGCTTTAGTGATCCCTCAAAGTAGGAATCAAATACCAAATCTATCCTTTTGGTATTTGATGCCCATGAAGCATTGAGTGTAAATGTGTAAATCGATCTGATTGTCTCCCAATGTCGTTTGCTCTTTGACCCGAATTTTTCTAACAATCGCCATGACGTTGAAGAGATGTGCTGTATGACTATTATTGGGCGGAAGTTGCATTTTATAATGCTTGCTGCTAATGCTTCTGTAGTCAACTCTTTTTCAATTGCAGACACCTGATCGCTCTTCTTAGATTTACTTATCAAGCCATCAGAAGAAATCGGACATACTTCATAAGTCAGAATGTCTTTAAGATCGAGTCCTCTGATGAGAGCAATATCAATGCATTGTTGAACTTGTGCATAGTTATTTTTAAGACACATGCTTTGAGAGTTGAACCTTAGATTGAGTGTTATACACTTGATCACATGTTTGCAAGTTTGTACAGTGTTTTGTATCATAAATCCGCTTACTTTTGTTTGTGAATAGTTCCTTTCTAAATTCAAGATAGGCTCCATCACCAATTTTCTTCACATTAAGTACTTGATTTCGAATGTCGTTAGACATTACATCTTGGGTTATTATGTAATGCAAACGATTATCAGTGAGTTCAAACGGGTTCTCATGAGAGCGTATGAAGTAGATCATAGTTTGAATCTTCTCGTAAGCTAAAGTTCTAGACGAGCTGTATACTGACTATGAAAATCATTGGTGTTGAAATTGTCAGTTTTACTTATGTCTCTATGCAAGTTTGATACAGCTAACATTTCATGAAAATAGATAAGATCCCACTCTGCAACAAATATTTTTCTTATAGTACATCCAATGACACCATGCTTCTTTTTTGGAGCGATTAATGGTCTGTTCTAGACACATATCTCCGCCAATCGCTTTGAATAATCCTTTTGTTTGCTTAACAAATTCTTCATCCACGAACCTTTCATACACTTATGGAGCAGTGTCAGGTAGTCTCCTCATATCCTCCAAGTATAGAGCACCAGCGAAAATAATTTGTTCTGTCGTATACGGCAAAAAAAGGTACGAGTTTTTGAATTGCAAACAAATGCTATTAAAAGTTTCCTTCTCTGTCTGCACGTAATAAATCCATTAGAAGAGATACCATATCCAAAACAAAACTCAGTATTTGAACTTTGCATTTGTTTCAGAATTAGTTGTACAAAAGTTACAAAAATCCTCCATTAAGTGATCAGCTGCGTGTAAGAATGTGCTCATGGCGCTTTGGCTATAGCTTCAATTGTCACAGTTTTCAACGCAATGTCGAAGATCAATGACAATCTATAGAATTTTGGAATACGGATCTGGATTGTTTGTTCTAACGAAATTGGTTAGAAGAAGTCGATTCATTGTTTTACTTAAGTGCATCATACCATGCAAAGATCGAGCATAATGTTTTCCGTTAATTACAGAATCTACAACGCTTACTCCGAAGATAGAACATTCTGTCCAAATTGACTCTGAACCACTTCCTGTCAGAAACTTGCCAATACAGCTAAGCACTACTTTAATCAAATGAAAAACTAATGATCCCAAGCAAAGAACAAGGTTTTTGAATTCTTGAAGTCAATGTAAAACAATCTGCTTTGCTATGTGATAAACACCTTCATCCATAGTCACTGGCAAATATGACTGGTCTAACTTGTCGAGGACACTTTGAAAATTTTTCAATGCTGTATAAAAAGTACCGTATTCGGTAACTGGGTACAGAGAACAAAGCAAATAAACTATCAAAAGATAATCCGAGAACGAAAGACAACATAAATAGCACGGGCACCGAACGCTGCCTGGCTTGACAAGCGCGGCAAGCGAGGGTGGCACGACTCATCAAAAATTCACATCTTGGGAACTAATTGGGATACAGACCTAAATTTGATTGCGTTATGTTTTTATTAAAGTTATCTAAAAGGTTTACATGAAGTTCCTTTTCAATTAAGGCGCTCTCTTAAAAGTTATGTGACTTCACGACCCACGTGAGCCAAAACGTCCTAACCTGTACGTCTCGGTTCGTGGTCAGTCGTGTCTACCAAGTCACGTCGCAACCCTTTACCAACACTGCTTTGCCCGAACAACCCGACCAGCGCCAGAGTGTGATTCACTCGTGACTCACTAGATAGAGTCACTTTAGGTCGGGGGTTGGTGTAGGTAAAGGTCACCCGTTCTAACCCTATGCCTGAATCGCAAACTTGCCCTGTTCCTAGCTCGCGGAGAGATGAGACTAACATAGACCGGAAAACAAGAAACGCAAATCGAAAACACATAAACGCGACGCAAAAATAACAACAACTAGCCAGAGTGTACTGACAGTGCAACTCAGCACGGTCCAGCACACTACCCACAGGGGGTAGAGAACCCGTCTTACCAAGCACGCTAGTGGTGAGCCACGCCGTCGCTGGTCCGCTCCACGCTCGTTCTGGGCCTCGGGCACTGCTGCTGAAAGTAGGTCAACCACCCGTGATGCGGCGTGGTGTGGACTGAAGGTCCTTGCAAAACTACGCTATGAGTTGAGGAAAACAGGGGGCAAACATGCATTACTAAGTGAAAAGCTGTGTGCTTTTAGTGGACTTTACTGACTCAACAAAGAATTTAGATTACAACAGTGAAGTTATGTTTCAAATGAATTTAGCAATCGGATCCGAATTTAGACAACAAAATACATACATGTGATACAGGGAAAACAATAAAAATACAAGAAAATGAAAGCCAACGCTCTACTCAACCATGTCCTTTCTGTCCCACTCCAAAGTCCTATCCTGTTCCTTGGTCTTGAGTGAAGAAAGGGGGGGGGAAAGATGTGGCTGCAAACGGCGACGCGCTCCGGCGCGTAGGTAGCCTACGGGGAAGGCGTCCAGTGGCGGACGCGGACCTTGTGTCCTACTGCGTCCCTCTCGGCTACTCGCCCAGAATGTTTAGTTTCGCTTACCACAGCCCCAGATGTTCTCGTAGAGGGAGAGATGCCCTTGATCTAGCATCGTGGTACTGACTAACCACGTGGTCTTGTACTTTACTGGCACTAACACGTGCACCCTATCTCGACACCGCAAAGCCAGTCCGAAGACAGGAACTGTAAACTTGATATGAGCTTTATAAATATAAATCTTGGACTTTTTGCACTGTTAGTTAACAAATATTTATTTTATTGTGATAATTTCGATTCTTTACAGAAATCGTTATCAAAACAAAATTAAAATTTAAAAACCACAACAGCCGGGCCACAAAGACATTCACAAAATATTTAAATATGGCGCATAGAGTTGTTTTTAGTTCGTCTATACGTTGCGCAGCTGTCTCACAAGACTAAACCTAGGGATGGGGGTTCAGTCATCTAAGTTGTGTTATTTATTCTATACCGTTGCGAATGTGATGCTAGATACATTGGTGAACCAAGAGACCTTTGATGGTAGAATAAAAGAACACAAGAACAATGTGAAACACATAAGATTGGATACTTCAAAACTCGCAGAACATTTTATGAAAAATCATCATCATATTAATTGGGAAGACGCTTCAATCCTTGCACATGAGTCTAATGCCACACACGGGAAATTAAGGAAGCTGGTTGATTTCATGTGTGCCATACATCATGGCCTAGTGTTAATTATCCAGCATTTGGAAATTTCTGTCATCATTTCTCACTAGACATAGTTTATTTCTAATCATAACTGTCCAACTTGCAATTTAATGTCTGTTTTGGTTTTTTTTTTTATATAAATTTTTTTTTTTTTTTAATAATTTGGTTTAGCACAGCCTATTTATAATATTGTGAATGTTTTGTCCTGTCTGTGTGTTTTTAATTGTTAATTGTTGATAAGTTTCGTAAGAAACGAAATATCACAATAAATAAATATTTGTAACTAACGGAAAAGTCCAAGTTTATATTAAAGTTACTACCGTTAAAGTTCATTTTTATAATTGATATGAGCTCATGCTCCCCCCAACTCTGTAGTGTTTAGAATTACCGTGCATCGCGGTCGTCTTATAGACTACTGTTGCGGTACCCTTTACTAGGTCACCAAAAACGCGCCGTATTCTTCAAATAAGTTTCAAATAGTAAAATAATGTTAAAATAAGACCAACTCCCTAAGCCTAGTCGGCCACTCCGTAATGGACGGAGGCTCCACGACCATGATGGCTCTCGCAGGGTGGGTTCCAACGCTGGCACGACACGTGCACCTGGGACTCAACCGTCCGGTTCCAAAGCGTGACCCACTGTGGTAGAGGTGGATGCTTCTTGCTGCCTCGCACTCGTTCGGGCTTCTTCTCGCCCTCGCCATCCGGTCACGTGTGTCTCTATGGACACTGCCATTGGTCAGTCTTCTTGGTTCAAAACTCCGCGGGTCATCCTAGGCTCGCGATTCGTCGACTGCAAATTCAACAAAATTCACATTTCCGTTGGATTTTGTCACCGACGTTGCCATTTACGCTTGCCGCATTCCTCAACCCTTGCTCGCTGCCGTCGAAAGATGAAGCCAACGCACTTTCCCAGCCCGTTCTGAATTTAGCA
Source organism: Sweltsa coloradensis (assembly GCA_024449915.1). Classification (NCBI taxonomy): domain Eukaryota; kingdom Metazoa; phylum Arthropoda; class Insecta; order Plecoptera; family Chloroperlidae; genus Sweltsa; species Sweltsa coloradensis. The sequence goes on from JAMZAV010005057.1 coordinate 45,808, forward strand.
TGGGGTGACGTAACTTCTAGGCCACTCCGGTAAACCCGAAACCAAAAACATGAGCCTCGACTCCACAACTTCACATTCCACACTTTCAACCCTAAGGTTGGCCTTTGCATGCTTAGATGCAGATTCACATTTCCGTTGAACACTTGTTAGACAAATATGATTTAAAGTCCCGAAAATATTGAAAGTTCCACATGATATGAAATACATAGACAGATTTATAAGCAGCAAAAAATATAAAAATACAAGGGGTAGGGCTGTAACGTTACAGTTATAAGCCAAACATTCCAGTAAAAAAACATTGACTCAAAAAATGTATTTTATTTGCATGATACAATTACAAAATTTACAAATTGGTAACACACATACAATTTAAATTAAATTTCAAATCTGGAACACTAAACCTTTTTAAAATCGGTTTAGCAGTTTGGTTTTTATAGCCATTTGATTGAATTTGATAAAATCCAAGATGGCGGCGTGTTTGGCCCAATTGCCACCTCATGACAAAGTATTAAAGTAGCGTTGTTATATCATATTCCGAAGTCAAAATGCGTCGACGAAGAACGAGAACGAAAGAAAACATAAATCGCACACGCACCAAACGCAGCCTGGATTGATAGGCGCGGTAGGCGAGGGTGCACGACTCTTCAAAAATTCATATCTCGGGAAGTAATTAAGATAAAGACCTAAATTTGGTTGCGTTATGTTTGAATTAGTAATCTAAAAGGTTTATATGAAGTACTTTTTCAATTTAGGCGCTTTCTTAAAAGTTATAAGCCAAACATTCCAGAACAAAAAACATTGACTCAGAAAATGTATTTAAATTGCATAATACAATAACAAAATTTACAAATTTGCTACACACATACATTTGAAATGAAATTTCAAATCTGAAACACTAAACTTTTTCAAAATCAGTTTAGCGGTTTGGTTTTTATAGCCATTTGTTTGAATTTGACAAAATCCAAGATGGCGGCGTGTTTGGCCCCTTTGCCAGCTTATCACCTCATGACATAGTATTCAGGTAGCCGTGTTTTATCATATTCCGAAGTCAAAATGCGTCGACCTTTTTTGTAAGCAAAAGGTCACTGGCTGAAGGGACTATGTGCTATGTTTGAAAGTATAAAGTAATTCAAATAAAGATATATACAGTCCACATTTAAATAAGCCTAGCAGTTTTAATCAGCGCTCAACATACTCCTTAGGAGCTAACTCAGAGCATCAACTTGTGATGTGCTGGATGGTCTCGCTGGCCTTCTTGCAGAGACGGCAGCAATCTTGGACGTCATTTTTGAGAATGTATCGCTCGTAGTTCTTGGTGCGCACCACTTGATCCTGAATTGCGAACACGAACCCCTCCGTTTCACTGAAGAGGCCCGCCGTGCAGAGCCATTCCGTCGAGGGTTTCAAGTCGGTGTGCTCCCCAGTGAGCTCGGCAGCAAACCTACCGTGAAGGGGCTTCTCCCTCCACTGTTGCATTCTTTCTGCCGCAGTCTTGATGCTGTAGTGCACTTCTTCATCTCGCAAGTGAAGTGGCGTATAGTCTTGATCCTGTGCACAGATGGCCTTGTGCAGCTGACTCTCACGAGATAAGAAGTAAGCTCGGAGTTGGTGTTCCTTGCTGTGGCATAGCACCTCGACACTGAGCAGTCCTCTTCCACCAACGTTGCGCGACAGGTACAATCGCTCCACGGAGCTCCTCGGATGTTTTCATCCTGTGCTTGGTCATGACGGAGCGGATCTTCCTCTCGAATGCCTGCAGGGCAGTGTTGGACCATTTCACTGAGCCTAATGTGTACGAAGCCACGGGCAATGCCCACGCGTAAATCGTCGTGATCTTATTTCTCGAACTCAGGTACGACCTACAGATCTTGCTCACCCTGGCGAGGACCTTCTTCTCGACCTGTTTCCTGGCGTCAGTGTCACTGATGCCCAGCAGCTGTTGAAGCCCCAGATACTTGTAGTTGTCTTCAATGCCCAGATCTCGAATCAACATCCCCGCCCACGAGTTGCAGTCCTCCTTGAGGGTCTTGAACCTTCCCTTTCTTTACGAGCATGACGGCACACTTGTCGAGTCCAAACTCCATACAGATGGCGTCGCTGAAGCTCTTGACGAGTTCGAACATGCTCCGAAGTCATCAGAGCTGGATGCGTACATCTTCAAGTCATCATGTAGAACAGGTGCGTCATGTGACCTTGGGTTTTCGATGGTGCTCCCTATTTTACAGGCCAAAGGGAAAACC
>JAMZAV010005058.1:0-46947 GCA_024449915.1 Sweltsa coloradensis
TGGATTTTTAATCGATTGATGTCAATTTAAATAATTATTGTGGCAAGCAGAGTAAGTTCTTGTAAGGTGACCAGACGGTCGGTTTCAGAAACGACTTTGGCGTTTCCCTAGTTTAAACGAGGGAGCGGAGCCACTGAGTGTCTCCATTCAACTCAAACGGCCCTCATTCTGTGATTCTGTGTGTCTGTCTGTCTGTCTATTTGTCTGTCTGTACGTCGAAAATCAGCCAAACCGTCTGAACAGATTGCGCTCAAATTTTTAAACAGACATCCGGTACGAGTTTACTGAGAACTGTTAACAAATGAAATCAGCTAGATCTATTGCGATTTTAGCTACAATAAATAAAATGTGATTAAATATCGATAGCATTTGTTTAGTAGCAACTAGCGGGACGAGATCAACCTGGCTGGCATGGCCTATGGTTAGCATTTAGCCTACCGCACGGAGGGGTGGGGTTCGATGCCCGTTAGTTCGAACTTTTTTATATTTTTACACACACATATTAAATGTTGTGTGTTGTGGTGTTAAATGGGAAATAAAAATTAGGTGATTTTGTTTTATCTTGGAAATTTGTTAATGTTTCACGCTTATACGTTTTGAACACGATTCGCATTTTGAATGTTCAATTTAAATAACTAGGGAAACGCCAAAGTCGTTGTTAAACGAATGAGTGAGCCATGTGTTGAACATCCCATTTGCTCCCATATACCCAAGGCTGGATCAAGCCCAGTATGGGGAATGATACCGAGTACCATACACATGCCTCACTCACTCGTTTAATAACGACTTTGGCGTTTCCCTAGTAGAATTGCACGATTAGCATCTAGTAGAATTCGTGTTTCCGCTTTTTTGATTTAATGAGGGAGCGGAGCGACTGAGTGTCTCCATTCAACTCAAACGGCTCTCATTCTGTGATTCTGTGTGTCTGTCTTTACGTTGAAAATCAGCCGAACCGCTGAACAGATTACGCCTAAATTTAAACAGACATCTGGTACGAGTTAACTGAGAACTATTAACAAAATCAGCTAGATCCATTGCGATTTAAGCCGACAAAAATAATGATTTTTTAATATCGATAGCATTTGTTAAGTAGCAGCTTGTGGGACGAAATCTAACAACGTGGCAAGCATGGTCTAGTGCCCTAGTGGTAAGCATTTAACCTACCGCACGCATTGTTGGGGTTCGATACCCATCAGTTCGAATTTTTTTATTTTGTTACACCTACATATTATTTTTGAGGGGTGTTAAAAGGGAAGTAAAAATTAGGTGATTTTGTTTTATCTTGGAAATTTGTTAATGTTTCACGCTTATACGTTTCGAACACGATTCGAATTTTGAATATTCAATTTAAATAACTAGGGAAACGCCAAAGTCGTTGTTAACCGAATGAGTGAGCCAAGTGTTGAGTACCGGGAACACCCCCTTTCCTCCATATATCTAAGGCTGGATCTAGCCCAGTACGGGGAATGAACCCGGGTACTATACACATGGCTCACTCACTAGTTTAACGATATTGGCGTTTCCTTAGTTAAACGAGGGAGCGGAGCGAATGAGTGTCTCCATTCAAATCAAATGGTTCTCATTTTGTGATTCTGTCTGCCTGTCTGCCTGTCTGCCTGTCTGTCTGTCTGTCTGTCTGTCTGTCTGTCTGTCTGTCTGTCTGTCTGTCTGTCTGTCTGTCTGTCTGTCTGTCTGTCTGTCTGTCTGTCTGTCTGTCTGTCTGTCTGTCTGTCTGTCTGTCTGTCTGTAAGTCGAAAATCAGCCGAACCGCTGAACAGATAACGTTGAAATTTTAAACAGACATTCGGTACATGTTAACTGAGAACTGTTAACAAAATCAGCTAGATCCATTGCAATTTAATCCTACAATAAATAAAAATGCGATTTTAAAAAATATCGATAACATTTGTTTAGTAGCAGCTAGCGGGACGAGATCTACGTGTCTGGCATGGAGTTGTAGTGAGCATTTAGTCTACCGCACGGAGGGTTGGAGTTTAATACCCGTTTTTTCGAACTTTTTTTAAATTTTTACACCCACATAATATTTTTGGGGGGTGTTTAATGCGAAATAAAAATTAGGTGATTTTGTTTTGTCTTGGAAATTTGTTAATGTGTCGCGCTAATACGTTTTGAATACGATTCGCATGTTGAATGTTCAATTTAATCTAGGGTAACGCCAAAGTCGTTGTTAAACGAGTGAGAGAGCCATGTGTTTAGTACCCGGTATCAATATCATTCCCCATACTAGGCTAGATCCAGCCGTAGGTATATGGGAGGAAAGGGTTGTTATACGAGTTAGTTAGCCAAGTGTTGAATACCCGAGAACATCCCCTTTCCTCCCATATACATATACGGCTGGATCTAGTCTAGTATGGGGAATGATATTGATATCGGGTAATATACACATGGCTCACTCACTCGTTTAACAACGACTTTGGTGTTTCCCTAGTTTAAAAACGCTATCAATATCAGTTATGTTGAAAGTTACATGTAAATTTGCATTAACATTGAAGTATGAAATCCTACAATATGAGTTGCGTTAATTAATAATAAATGTAGCTTTTAGTATTATTTAAATTAAGACAATTTGTTAATAATGTTGTCGAAAAGGTCTATTTTGTCATGAAACAGACTTTTAATCTGATAAGATTTAAATGTGTTGATTTTAATTGAATACATATACCATAAATGTTTAAAATTAATGTTTACTTGGTAAAACATTTATATGTGCGCAAAGGAAAAATGAACCTCGCTTGACTTCGAGACGTCGAGACGCTATTATCAATATTCAGTCGGTTTATGAATACCTTGCATATTTATACTAGGAAACTTCGCAAACGCTTTTTCAGGCGCGTTGTTGGATGAGTGTAATTTTTTTTAACGAAAAAAGCGTAAAATTGCGATTTTATGAAAAATAATTTTTCGATTAAGCTTTAATTTCCCACGAACATATAAATTCATAAAATTAAGGTTCTGTAAAAAAATCATTAAAATCGGATAAAGCTTGTAGGTGTTATAAGTTTAAGAAATTTAAAAGATCGGAGAAAAATCTTAAAATTGCGATTATCATAATAAATAATTTTTAATTACGGTCAAATTTGAACACGAATATATTATTTCATTAAAATTAAGGTTATCTGAAAAAATAATTACAATCAGATAAAGCGTACAGTAGGTGTTATAAGTCGAAGAAATTTTAAAAATAAAACAAAATCGTTAAAATTACAATTTTCATAAGAAATAATTATTTAATTCCGCTCAAATTTCACACGAAATATAAATTCATAAAATAAAGGTTCTGTGAAAAAATCATTACAATCAAATAAAGCATGTAGGTGTTATAAGTCCAAGAATTTTTTTAAAATCGAAAAAAAAAAATTTTAAAATTGCGATTTTCTTAAGAATAATTTTTCGATTGCGCTAAAAAACGTGGCAGTTCTAAGTTACGAGATTCGAAGGCCTCCAGAAAATTCATCGCAATTGGAGGATCGTTTTAGCCGGAATCGTGTGGACAAACACACAAAATACCAAAAAAAAGAAGAAAAGAAGAAAAAAACATTCCGGATATTTTTCTGCAGTGTAGTGAAATGGAATCTTCGCTTTTGCTCGCTACGCTCATCCAACTAACATTGATGCTTGAAATTCATCAAAAAAGGTTTTTCTAAAACAATAAAAGTATCAAAATTAGGGGCAAAAAATTTTTTAAAAAAAACTTGCCTGAAAGGCTTTTTTTTTCGTTAAAACAGACAAAGGTATCTCAAGATTTTTAAAACTTCTGAATTTTTAAAAAAAATCTTTTTAATCAATTTTATAAAAAGTAACAATATTTGAATTTTTTTTTTTTTCCAATCATTAACAATTTTTTTGCGGGGTTTTTGTAGACAAAATGTGTTTCTAGCGAAAAAAGTAGGTGGGCGTCAGCTAGATGCTATCAATATTCATTTGGGTTTTTTAAAAATATTATTCATATTTGTTAAGAATTTTTTGGGGACGTTTGAAATTCCCCAAAAAAAATGTGTTTTTTCCCAAAAAACCCAAATTGGGTTTTTTTGGGGGTACCCAAAAGTCGAAAAATTTTAAAAATCTTGTCGGAAAGGTAAAATTTTTTTCCTGAAAAAGACTACTTTTTGATAGAAAAAATAGTTTAAATGAAGTACAAAACCAACAAAAAGAAAAATGCAAAAAATCCCATGATTTTTCTTGAACCAATATCTTTTAAACCCTTTAATTAAGTTTTAGTTTTGGGGCGAAAAAAAAATTAGGGGACTTTAGCCGACTTAAAGGGGAAACCGCAAACGAAATTGCCCCTTTCCGTTTTGGGAAAAATTTAAACCCGGTATAACCTTGATTAATTTTTAAAAAGGTGGTAAAGGAATCCAACGAATGACAAAATTTATTCACCCCAAGTTTCCCCAAACCCAGGGAAATTTGACCCCCTGGTTCAAGGTCTAAAACCCTCAAATGCGCGCGCTCCGGTGCAGATGATTTTGCTAAAAGGGTTGTTTATATCATTACAAATTTTGCTTGAATGTTAATATAGTTTCATTTTTTGATACCCCGCATTGGGCCATTGAAAAAAAACATGAGCCCAAAAACGTGAAAAAATGGGAAATCCAAACATTTTTTCCCTATTCGGGAAAATTTCCCCCCCCCCCCATCTTTTTTTTAAAACGTTTTTATCCCGTATCCCAAATTTGCAAATTCTATATAGTGGAATAAATTCCCGAAGTTGATGAAAAGGGGAGAAAAAATTAGGGGTTGGTTAGAGTGGGGAAAATTGTTTTTCGTGATATTTGGCCCGCGGGCCCGGGGCCAAAGGGGTTTACCCCGATTTTCCCCCCCGGAAAACTATAATATGAACGTTTAAAAATCCCCTAAATTTGATGCCCCCCAAAATAATAATATTTTCATTTTTAGTGATTTTTAACGTTTAAAAAAAAGTTTCATTAAAAGATGGGAAAAAGCCGTTTGTAAAGGGCGGGGGCCCAAAATTTATCAGGGAAAATTTTGCATTAAAAATCTTCTAAAAAATTTTTAAAAGTCCGATAAAATTAAGAAATTTTTCTTCGATTTACCCAAAAAATTTGGGCCCAGATCTAAGTGTTAGAGTTTTCAAAAGGTCCCCTAAAATTTTTCATCAAAAAATTCGCATACCCCTTTTTCCCGGGTTTAGAGCTCGAGAAAATTTGGGAAAAAAACGGGAAAAAAGGGGGGGGGGGGGAAAATTTCACCCAAAGGCTTTTTTTATCGGGGTTTAAATAAAATTTGAAGTTTTCCCTTTTGCGTAATAAAAATAATATATGTTTAGAGATTTAACAATCCCCAAAAGGGGCCCAAAAAAAAGTAAATTTTTCCCCGGCTATTTTTTTTGCCTTAATAAACCCTTTTAAAAGGGAGTATAAAATATTTAAGATACAATTTGGGGATAAAATTTTAAATTTTAATTTTCTTCCCCTTTTATTTTTTTTTATTTGTTTTATTTTGAATTTATGTGTTATTTATCATTTTGCTCCCCCCCCAAGTTTTTAAAAGCATGGAAATTTGGCCAAACGTGTGGGGACAAACTTTTTTTTTTTTAAAACCCTTTTATACAGTGCTGCATTTTAATAATTTTTTAGAAAGATTTATATCGGCCCTGACCTTCGTAGCATTTAAAAAAAAGCCAAAAATGCCCCCCCCAATACCCAAATTTAAAAAAAACACATGTATAATGACATTTTTATATTTTTGCTGTTTTAAAAATAGTGATCCATCATAAAAAAAAATGAAAAAAATAGTTAATAAGAATGCAGTCGAGGCCAGCTTTTTGGCACTTAACAAAAAGTAGCAATAATCATATAGGAAAAAAAGTCAAAGACGGGTTTTTTAGAGGATTTAGTTTCCTTTAAAACCTGTGGGTTTGGGTACCCCGGGAAAAATTCAACTTTCCCCCCTAAAATAAGGAAGGGGGCCCTCCTTTGCCCATCAAAAGGGTAAAGTGGGACATATTGGGGATTTAAGTTGACGCGCCAAAATAAACTCAAAAAATCTATAATTTTTTACTATCAATCAACATAAATGCAAAAAAAAAATTTTTTTAATGTCTATCATATTCAGTTAAAAAAAACTGATTTTCAAAAGGAAAAACTAAAATTTTTTTTAATAATTTACTAAAAGAAAAATGCCGAGTCCAATTTTTGATTATTTAAATTTTTAAATAAATCTAATTTCATTTGATTTCAGAAACAAAAATAAACTACATTTAAGTAAATATTGAAATAGTAGCATCACAAAACCCGTGGCGGGGGCGAAACATACCAAACGGAGCCCAGGCACCGGGTAACCCAAAAAGGGGGGGACGGGGGGTCCCCCAGGGGCCCACCCATCCCTTTTCTTTTTAAAAGAAAAATAAATTTTAAATACTTTATATGGGCTATTTCAGGTTATAAAACCACCCACGAAAATTTTATGGCTACATTTTCTTACTTTCTTTTAAAAAAGTTTTAATGAAATATTGAAAAGTTTGTCTTAAATCATTTTAAAAAAAGTGAAAAAAAACATGCGTGATGGATATTCATCCAGTAGTTCTCAACTTTAAAAAGTTTAAAAGGTAGCAATTTTAAAAAATTTGCTAAAAAGAAAAAGGGCACGCGTTATACTAAATTATTTAATTTGATTGAATGATTTATTTTAGGAATTTAAAATTTTAAAAAAACAAACGGTGGCATGGAGGAAGTCTTTGAACATTTTTGAGTTTTCTGTTTTAATTTTTAAATAAACCCCTTTATGAAGCAGGATTATCGACGTGTGAAGCAAAAAGAAAACATTTTGGACCTATTTGAATGAAGTATTTCCAGACAATTTCTAGAAAAGAGCATTGATTTCAATGGAAAAACGAGACAAAAAAGTTTGTCCCTAAAAGAATAAAATCCCTATCTTTTCCTTCAAAAAATTGTAACCCCCGTGTTTCTTCAAAAAATTTAAAGATTTGTATCAAAACACCCCTTAAAAAAAATAATTTTCCCGGGGGCAAAACCCCCCCGGAAAACCCCCAGTTTTCATTTTTTTGCGTTTTAGTAGGGTTTTTTTAAAATCCCAAAAAAAGGGGTCTGCCCAAAAAAACGGGGGGGGAAAACGAACAAAAAAACCAAATTTTTTTCCAAAAAAAGCACAGATTATCTAAGATCTAGAACATACAATTTTTTTTCAAATGGGGAAGGCCCCCGGGGTTCCTCTTTTAGGTACAATTTTTTCATTGAGTGTATTTTTCCCCAAAAATTTTGGCCAAAAGGCCCCTTTCGAGGAGGCGAAAAGGAATAACACACCCTTTGGGTTTATGAGTTCAAAAAATTGAAACGTAAGCGCCATTGTTTGATTCGGCTGATTTTATAGTACACACTAGCACAACACGCACAGAGTCCAGAATAACGCCGTTTACTGAATAGTATCTTCATTCGCTTTGCTCCCCTCAACTAAATCATATTAATTGCCGTAAAAAGCACCAATCCATTCTAGGATCACCAAAATTAAAAAAAATCCCTACGGGCAATTCTGGGAAGACAAAAAAGAATTACAAACATTGGGCCTTTGATTTGAAAAAAATATATAAAATTTCATTACATAAAAATGAGCTATAACATCAAATAAAATCATATTAATTGCTTTTAAAAGCACCAAATCCATTCTAGGATGACCAAAATTGAAACATTTCCCTGCGGGGCAAAACTGTGGAAGACTAAAAAGATTGAAACCGTTGGTTTTATGAGTTCAACAGAAAAAAAATTCAGCCTTTTCATTAAAGTTTCAAAATGAGGCCATCAACATCTATAAAAATTATTATTGCTGGTAAAACGCACCAAATCCATTCTAGGATGACCAAATTGAAACAATTCCCTACGGGCTAAACTGGGGGAAGACTAAAAGTTTGATAAACCGTTGGTTTTATGAGTTCAACAGAAAAAAAATTCAGCCATTTCATTAAAGTTTCATTAAAAATGAGGCTTTTAAACATCTATAAAATCATAATAATTGCAAGTAAACGCACCAATCCATTCTAGGATGACCAAAATTGAAACAATTCCCTGCGGGGCTAAACTGTGGAAGACTAAAAAGATTGATAAACCTTTGGTTTTATGAGTTCAACAGAAAAAAATTCACCCCATTTCATTAAAGTTTCTTTACATAAAAATGGGCTATTAACATCTATAAAATCATATTAATTGCTGGTAAAACGCACAAACCAACTGGGATGTAAAATTGAAACATTCCCCTGGGGCTAAACTGTGGAAGACTAAAAAGATTGTAAACCGCTGGTTTTATTTCAACAGAAAAAAGATTCAGCCATTTCATTAAAATTTCATTAAATAAAATTGGGCTAACAACATCTATAAAATCATATTAATTGCGGGTTTAAAACGCACCAAATCCATTCTAGGATCACCAAAATTAAAAAAAACCCCTACGGGGCAATTCTGGGGAAGACAAAAAAAATAATTAAAAACCATTTGGCCTTATATTTGAAAAAAATATATAAAATTTTCATACATAAAAATGAGGCTAACAACATCTAAAAAAATCATATTAATTGCTGGTAAAACGCCCCAAAAATCCATTCTAGGATGCCCCCAAAATTGAAACAATTCCCTGCAGGGCTAACTGTAGAAGACTAAAAAGTTTGATAAGCCGTTGGTTTTATGAGTTCAACAGAAAAAAAATCAGCCATTTCATTAAAGTTTCATTACATAAAAATGAGGCTATCAACATCTATAAAAATAATTATTGCTGGTAAAACGCACCAAATCCATTCTAGGATGTAAATTGAAACAATTTCCTGCAGGGCTCTGTGGAAGACTAAAAAGATTGATAAACCGTTGGTTTTATGAGTTCAACAGAAAAAAAGATTCAGCCATTTCATTAAAATTTCATTACATAAAAATGAGGCTATCAACATTTATAAAATCATATTAATTGCTGGTAAAACGCACCAAATCCATTCTAGGATGACCAAAATTGAAACAATTCCCTGCGGGGCTAAACTGTGGAAGACTAAAAAGATTGATAAACCGTTGGTTTTATGAGTTCAACAGAAAAAAAATTCAGCCATTTCATTAAAGTTTCATTACATAAAATTGAGGCTATTAACATCTATAAAATCATATTAATTGCTAGAAAAAACGCACCAAATCCATTCTAGGATGGCCATAATTGAAAAAATTTATAATAATAATAAAATAATAATAATAATAAAATAATTGTTTTATTTCCACATTAAAATGTACATGTATATACATGGTATTTTTTTTTAAATACCCATAGGCACGGTGCTGTACTTTTTTAGTAGGGTTTATGGAAATAATCTAAAATTAATTAAATAACACAATAAGATAAAAAATTAGATTTAAATACATATAAAGGTCTATACAAAAGTCTACATTAGGCATATATTAACAATTTTTTGTCATCTGACTAAACATGACTAAACTGTCGTAGGCCATTTGTAAACTTAATCCCATTTGACACAACACAACAGAATAAACAAAAATTTGTACAGCTATAATACATGCAGCATTATAAAAAACTTAGTAAGACTTAGATAACAATGTGGGATAAAAAGGTAGGCCTACCAGTGTTAGGTCTAGGTTTCCTTTTTTTTTATAAATTTGATTTCATTTGATTAACTCAACCCTATAGATTAAATTTCAGAGTGAGAAGTCTGTATCTGAAGGTATTCAGCAATTGAGTAGTATGCTTTTTTTAGAAGTATACTTTTGATTTTTTGCTTAAATCTATCTAGGTTGGTTAGGTTTCTTAATGTTAATGGAAATTTGTTAAAAAGTTTTCATATGTATGTGTGATGAATTTTGTTGGGTTATTTTCTTATTATGAAAGTCTGCATGAATGTTTCATTTTGTCTGGTGTTTGTTGGTGAATGGCGTTATTTAACATAGCATTGTTAAAGTTTTTCTTTGTTGCCAGAAGGGACTGTAGTATTAAATACTGTAAAAAGGGAAGTATTTTTTGTTTTATAAAATGTATTTTACAGTGTGGTTTAATGTAAGTATCTTTAGATTGAACCAGGCTAAGAATATCACGTAACGCTTTTTTCTGGAGACAGAAAATTTTGTTGGCAGAGTTCCCCCAGAATTTGATTTCCATAGCGCATGTGGGATTCAAAGTTTGCAAAATAAGTCAGTTTAGCTATTTTTGTGTTGTCTGTATTTTTACTGATTTTAATGAAAAAAAATTTCTGAGTTTTTGCTTTTTTTCTAAATTTAAAAAAATGTTGGTTTTCCCAAATTTTGGTGTTGTTCTATGGTTATGCCTAGGAATCCGGTATTTTCAGCTTGATTGATAATTGCGTTATCTTCGGTATTTTTAATAGTTGTGGGAGTGTGAGCGTTTTGGCTGTGACATGATTGAAATTTTATAAAAATTTGTTTTTAATGAGTTTAGTATGAGTCATTGTCTTTAAACCATATAGTGGCAAATTTTACCTTTTCTTCCGACTTTAGGAAGACAGCATCATTTGAAACGTCTTTAACTACAAAGGTAGTATCGTCAGCGAACATTTCAGACTCTAGTATGTTCACAGGGAGGTCATTCATGAATACAATGAAAAGAGTGGTCCCAGAATTGAACCTTGAGGTACTCCGCGGGAATTTGTTTTTGGAAACCGAGAGGTATTTACTCTCTATATTGTTGTCACATACAGCAGAGATTTGAACCTGCTGCATTCTGCCTTATAGATATGATTTTATAAGTTTTAGTGGAATTCCCCTTATCCCATAAAATTCTAATTTTTGTAGGAGAATTCTGTGGGATATGCAATCAAACGCTTTAGATAGGTCACAGAATATTCCTATAGTCTGCTTACCATTTTCTAAGCCATCAATTATATTTTTAATAGTATTTTCTATTGTTTTCATGGTTGACCGCTTTTTTCTAAAGCCATTTTGATGGTCGGATAGAATATTGTTTTTATCAAAGAAGGATATCAATCTATCATAGATAATTTTTTCAATAATTTTAGAAAAAACTGGTAGTAAAGAGATGGGTCTATAATTGTCAACACAACTTTTTTCTCCCTTCTTGTGAATAGGAATAAAACTTTGCAATTTTTAATTTGTTTGGAAAACATCCCGTCTCCAAACATGTGTTATATATGTGTGCTAGAGGAGTAACTATGTTATGTATGCATTTTTAATGATAATTCCTGCGGGGCTAAACTGTGGAAGACTGAAAAGATTGATAAACCGTTGGTTTTATGAGTTCAACAGAGAAAAAAAAATCAGCAATTTCATTCAAGTTTCATTACATAAAAATGAGGCTAGCAACATCTATAAAATCATATTTTTTGCTGGTAAAACGCACCAAATCCAATCTAGGATGTAAATTGAAACAATTCCCTGCGGAGCTAAACTGTGGAAGACTAAAAAGATTGATAAACCGCTGGTTTTATGAGTTCAACAGAAAAAAGATTCAGCCATTTCATTAAAATTTCATTACATAAAAAATGAGGCTATCAACATCTATAAAATCATACTAATTGCTGGTAAAACGCACCAAATCCATTATAGGATGACCAAAATTGAAATAATTCCCCCGCGGGGTAAACTGTGGAAGAATAAAAATATTGATAACCATTGGTTTTATGAGTTTTTAAAAGAAAAAAAAAATCAGCAATTTCATTAAAATTTAATTACATAAAAAATGAGGCTATCAAAATCTATAAAAATAATTATTGCTGGTAAACGCACCAAATCCATTCTAGGATGACCAAAAATTGAAACAATTCCCTGCGGGGCTAAACGTGGAAGACTAAAAAAGATTTATAAACCGTTTTGGGTTTTTTGAGTTTTAAAGAAAAAAAAAACAGCAATTTCATTAAAATTTCATTACATAAAAATGAGGCTATCACATCTATAAAATCATATTAATTGCTGGTAAAACGCACCAAATCCATTCTAGGATGACCAAAATTGAAACAATTACCTGCGGGACTAAACTGTGGAAGACTAAAAAGATTGATAAACCGTTGGTTTTATGAGTTCAACAGAAAAAAAAATCAGCAATTTCATTAAAATTTCTTTACATTAAAAGAGGCTAACAACATCTATAAAATCATATTAATTGCTGGTAAAACGCACCAAATCCATTCTAGGATGACCATAATTGAAACAATTCCCTGCGGGGCTAAATTGTGGAAGACTAAAAAGATTGATAAACCGTTGGTTTTATGAGTTCAACAGAAAATAATTCAGCCATTACATTAAAGTTTCATTACATAAAAATGAGGCTATTAACATCTGTAAAATCATATTAATTGCTGGTAAAACACCCCAAATCCATTCTAGGATCATCAAAATTTAAAAAAATTCCCTGCGGGGCTAAACTGGGGGCACGCCTCCAGACCCCCTTTTTTGCCCACGAAAGTATAGGGGGTGAGTATAGTTAAAATATTGTAGGCACCGATCACTCTTTGTAGTTCGCCACGCCACTGCTTAGTCTTAGACTTGTACAATTTGCAGTTACGATCGAGTTCAATATGATTTGGTTTATTGTTATTATTCCCATGTTAATTTGAAAAATGAAATACTATATTTTATTTTTATTGGTGAGCGTAGCGAGCGAAATGAAGATTCCATTCCACTTCACTGGAGAAAAAAATCCGGAATGTTTTTTTTTCTTTCTTTCTTTCTTTCTTTCTTTCTTTTTTTTCTGTTTGTACTTTTGTGTGTTTGTTAACACGATTCCAGCTAAACCGATACTCCAATTGCGATGAAATATCCTGGAGACATTCAAAATCTCTGAACTTAGAACTGCCACGTATTTTAGCGCAATCGAAAAATTATTTCCCATGAAATGGCAATTTTACGATTTTTTCGATTTAAAAAAAATCTGCGCTTATATCATAACATGCTTTATCCGATTTCAATGATTTTTTTACAGTACCTTAATTTTATGAATAATATATTCGAGGGAAATTTGAGCGCAATCGAAAAATTATTTCTCATAAAAACGCAATTTTACGCTTTTTTTCGTAAAAAACAATCTTCGACTTATAACACCTACATGCTTTATTCGATTGAAATGTAGTGTGTAATGTAATGTGCGCCCCTGATCCCCATGTCGTCATCGTAAAAATTAAAACAATATTACCAAGCGTGTCTCGCAGGCCATAGCAATGGGAAAACGAAATGAATTTAAATATCATAACACATGTCAGCTTAATCCACAAATTACGCTCATCCAACAACGAGCCTGAAAAAGCGTTTGCGAAGCTTCCTAGTTTTATTCACATTTCGTCCTTCAATACCAGCAATGTATCAAACGCATTCGTCATTTAGCTGTTCCTACGAAGAGTTAGAAGTTGCCCCCCTCTCTTCAGACCCAACCCCTGTACTGAATGCCCTTTTTACTAGGGCAATGGATTTCAAAATGCAGGTTCCCTCAAGAATTGAAGATTGATTAACTTGAAAGATCAATGTATTTTAAAATTTATTAACGATCGAAAATTTAACTTATTTGACAGATAATCCCTTGTATCTTTGAATCTGGACATGCTTGAGATAAAAAATAAAAATAATCTAGATACATGTTCAAGTACAGGTACAATTTTGTATTTGTGTTTAGATGTAGGTAAAGGTACACACACACACCGCATCTACGTACAGTATATAGCTGTTGATACATGTATCTCGAATTGTAGATACTCCCCAACACTAGTATTAGGTCTAATCTATATCAACAATGGAGCGTGTTGAAGGAGACTTTCTCAAACTTATCCAACGGATAACCTTTGACATCCACAAGTTACAATTAGAAGACAGGTTCGGAGTAGGGATGTTCAAATGAACTTTTTGTTTTATCAGGGGCCCCTCCAGAGCCATTGCAGCAATATTTTATGACAATGAGGACGTCATTAAGGTGGCACGTGATTGGTTGAGGTTATAAATACTCTTTGTCATGGTCTAACAGCCGAGACTAGGTGACAGGTAACCGACTGTGAATGCTGACACTAAACACTATACAAGAGATAACACAAATCGTAAGTACCCTCGAAATATTGTTATGCCCTAAAACTATATTTATGAAGGAAACTGGTATTAGTTGATGATATCAATCATTGTTGTTTTAATGTGTGTATCAAAACTAAATCAAAATTTTATAAACAAGCTCTTTTCGTAACACAATAACGTTTGATTTTGATGATTTTTTGGATTAAACATAAACGCACGTATTATGTTTTTTTTTTTTTTTTGCATATAAGCAATAATTATACAAGTGAGCTCAGCGAAACGAAGTCTATAACGCTACTCGATCGGGCCTTGGTCGTGATAAATTATGTATGTCTGTCTGTCTAGTCCCATACGGCCGAACGGCCAAATAGATTGAGCTGAAATTTTAAACAGACATCCGTGACCAGGTAACTGAGAACTGTTAACAAAATGAGCACAATCCATTTCAATTCAAACCTACAAGAAATAATAAATAAAAAACAGGATTAAGAGGCTTGGGTGCGATTCAAACAGGGGCGACGCTAGGATCTTACATGGGGGGGGGCGACGGGGGGGCGAGTACAATGATTGAGGGAGGGGGGCAAATCTAAATCTCAATGTAGGCGTGTAGGTGTAAATCTAATCTCCCCCCCCCCCCCCAACCACCCAGAACATCGTGTCCACTCTGTGAAATACCCTGCACAGCGGTAAACAATAACGCATCTGCTAATACGGATATGTATTCGAAGTTTTCTTTAACGAGAAGTGCATGTCCCGTGTTAATCTGGGTATAGCTTTTCTGACTGGATACCCTTAGAATTATTTTCTTTGTACGTCGCCCACGCGATACAGCTATTTTTATGACCCTGGCTGTTATTATGTTGTTTAAGTCCTTCATCCGACGATAAATCATTTTTCCAATTGGAAAAGCCATTAGTAAAAAAAGTTGCTGCACTCGCGGTGTGAAGAGTTGCGTTGGTTGGGGGGGGCGGAGACTGTTCATGGGAGGGCGACCGCCCCCCCTCGCCCCCCCTAGCGTCGCCCCTGGATTCAAACACCAAGTTGAGCGCGTCATGTGCAGCACTTTCGTACTTTCGAACTACGGGCAGGAAAATCAATATATTTTGATTCTGTATTTCCTCCTTAAAGGTAACTAAATTCGTATTTCTCGCACGTTGGCTTTTTTCCCATTTTGGACATAAATTTTTCCCCGCGAATTCTCAAAGTCCAACGAAAATGTCGAAAAATGTTCATTTTAGGTCAAAGTTTACTGTCTTAGTGTGACCAAAAGAGTGCGAAATTGCAAAATCGACCAACGTACGTAGATTCACATTACTGTTTTGAATTTGCAAAAAAATACTCAATTTTATCGCACGAAAAGTGTGGACGTAGGACGAAAAGTACGAACACCTTACAAAGCACAATTTGGCTCCATTTGGTGGCGCTCTCTAGCGAAATCAGATCGTCTCTGCTTCGAAGCAAGTAGGGGAGGTAAAGTGGGCTGGATCTGGATACCGGATGTGCTTGTCATCAGATTACATAAACACAAATCTTCTATTCCAGGTTTGCATATAGCATTTCAAATCGTTGCCGAAATAATTCTATAATATTCGTTATCAGAAATTTATGTTGATGAATATTGTTGTAAAACGTCCTTTTTATTTCAAGTTTGCTATTCGAGACGATGAGTAATGATAGATGAGTGTGGAGGACAATTTAAAAAACAATGCCTCGTGAGGGACTCGAATCCGCGTCCTCCTCCTGTAGTGTAATTCGTTAGCGTCACAATAGTCTAGTACGAAGAAATAACAGAAATGAAACATCAACTAAGACGGAGATAGAAGAGTTTTTGGCAGGAATATGGGATAAACCCGGTAGCACACAACCAGGACCAGGATGCACATGGATTCAAGACGAAATTGCTAGGATGAGCGATGTTAATGAGATGAGATTCAAAGGTATAAACTGTTGATGAATTAAAGTCGACAATCAGTGCTACACATAGCTGGGAAGCACCAGGTAATGATTATATTCAAAAAAGTGGATATAAGAAAAGATAAAAAATGTCTCAACGAGTTTATTAATGGAGTTAAAGAAATACCCGAATTCTTTACTGAAGGAGTAACCTTACTTAAGCCGAAAGATAATGACACGAAGAACCCAAGTAAATATCGGCCAATTACATGTCTACCAACTATTTATAAAATATTGACTTCATGCATAACAAATAAAGTACATAATCACTGCGAAGTGCGAAGAACACAATATCATGGCCGAGGAACAAAAAGGATGCTGTAAAACTCACAGGGATGTATAAACAACTCATTATCGACTCTACTGTAATGAACCAGGCACACAATAAGAAAAGGAATATTCACGTAAACTACATTGACTACAAGAAGCTTATGACTCACACCACACACATGTCTTATTCAGATTTTACAATTAATTATGTAAAATCAACACAGTAATTTTAACTTTTGAGACGTAATGAGACATTAAGAACAACACTAAAACTAAATATGAAAAACCAGCAGATAACTACAGATCCAATCCAAATTAAACATGGCATTTTCCAAGGTAACTCATTTAGCGCATTATGGTATTGTCTGTCATCTGTCATTAAACCCACTGTCGCCTATGCTTATGAATCAACATACGGATTTAAATTAAGGCCATAAGATGATATGTCCACAATTTCTTACCTATTCTTCATGATGACCTTAAGCTATATTATGCATCAAATTTTGTTCACTTAACAGTTTAATCAAAACTACATTAGACTTATAGACGGAGAGCCAGTGATAGTTTATATCGCCTCATAAGGTACTATGTTTTTGACCATTGGAATAGAAGCGGAAATTCAAGTCATTTTCAAAAAATGCCCGTCTTACGAGTCAAGCGGGGGCGTTTACCCGTCAGACGCCCCCAAGTGGGCCCCAAACAGTCACTCTGCTATCATAAGGTATAATACATGATTCAAACATACGTCATTTTATAGTGAAAATTACCAGAAAAAAGAATATCATTCGTCAGACGGGCTGCGTTGGGCCGTTGACCCCACAGACGCCCCCAAAGTGGCCCCCCCCCAAAAAAGTCAAATCTGTCCTCAATAGGTATACATGATTTAAACATACGTCATGTTACATAAAAAGTTACCAGGAAAACGAATATCATTCGTCAGACGAGCTGCGTTGGGTTTTGACCCGTTAGGTAACCCCCAAAGTGGGCCCCAATAAACGACAAATATGCCCTCATAAGGTATTTGATTCAAACATACGTTACTTTAAAGTTAAAGTTACCAGGAGGACTAATATTAGTCGTCAGACGATCTGCGTTGTGGCTTTGACCCGTCAGACGGCCCCGGAATTGGGCCCTAAAAATGATCATATCTGCCCTCATAAAGTAAACATGATTGAAAAATACGGCATTTATAGAAAAATTTACATCGGAAAAGAATATTACTTCTTAGACTGGCTGTGTTGGGCCCTTACCCGTTACTTCCCCCCCCCCCCCCCCCGCAAAAAAAAGTTAAAACAATGTTTTGTCTCGAATACTTACGCAATTATGTTGGATTTAATCGGATTCGTGGCGATAATATGTAGTCATGATGTTTGTGCATATTTTTGGTCATTGAGCCCTGCATCCACCACTTTTTTATTTTTTGGGAATATCTAGATCAATGAATAAATCAGGAAGACATGTTATACTTGGTCTTATGGTAATTATTTAAATAATAATGGTGTATGTATAGTTTGTTAGAGTGTAAACTGTAAAGAGTGTTGTAATTTTATTTTTTTACCAATGAAGAGTTGTGTTTAATTTACTTCTTGTTCATGATACTATGACGGTTTCTGAATTTAAAATCACAGATTAGCTTAAACTTTTGCATATTGTATAACGACACAAGATAATCATTGACAATCATTTACTTTTATCAAATAAGTAATGAGATCATAGTCATCATAAGTAACGTAAGTAATTATCATCATATGATAATAATATTTAAGCAATAATCTTTAATATGTGTTGAATCATGCAAATAGTTTTTATAAGTTCAAACAATTGAGGGTTAGAATATATAAATTGGGATATGTCATAATTAACTCCAAACATCAAACTTTCCATACATTCGTTATGACACTATGTTTGAACTTTTTATCATAGTAATCTTCAGAAGTAATCATCATCATATCATAAGTAAGAATTTGTAATGTGTTAAATCATGCAAATAGTGTTTATAAGTTACAAACAATTGAAGATTAGAATATATAAATTGGTTTGGTATAATTATCTTCAAATATCAAACATTTTACCACATTCGTATCACTGTACGCTTGTACGCTTTAACATTTTATTAGTAATCATCATCATCATAATATCATAACATATACGTAATAATCTTTTACATGCGTTGAAACATGCAAATACTTTTCATTAAAGACAATTGAGGACTAGAATGAATAAATTGTGAAAAAATTAAAACTGTAATCACATTCGTCATCACTGTACGCTGCTTCCGAAACATCTATGTCAACATCATCCTCATCGAAATTCTCTACTTCTAAATCGCATTACATAATCTCATCAAGTGACGAAGGGGACAGATAATAGAGGAACCATCTTGGTCGGTATTTAACATCTCTGTATATACAAAATGGCATTTTTTTTAAATTTCTGTCTATGGAACCAATTTAACAGCGTCATTGTCGCCTACAATAGAACCAAGGTTTAACATATTATATATGACGTTATATATATATATATAATATATATATATGATAAAACAAGGATCTTGGGTAAAACCGCGTCGAAAATAAGATGAACCAGGGCAGAACCTGGGCGTCCACCGACGTTTCGTCTGTACTACGTCAGAATTTTCAAGGTTGACTGTGACTCTACGGAGGTTGGAGTCACAGTGGTTGGCAAGCACGCAGCGCCCGCTTTATATAGCCTCGGCTGAAGGTGCGGGGCGGCGAGGTTATATAGAAAATAGGTGTGCGGGTCGCCGAGGTCATATCGTGAAAAGGTGCGGGGGCGGCGATGTCATATCGAAAAAATATATACGGATGGTGGCAATTGAGAAACAAAATAGCACAGCTTACTGTAGTGAAACCTTTTTAGTCCGGCTTCTTGTCATAGGGCCTGATTGGTTGTCTTTTGAAATGTTATTCGTGCTTAGAATTATGGAATCTGAAATTTGCACCACCTCTGAGGGATTTGGCTGAATAGGTCTACGGACTACATTTCGAGGCAGGTTTCCAAGCAAGAAGGAGGCTCTGGCTATCATCTCTTTTGTTCATGTTATTCGGCCGTTTCTCAATTTCCACAGATTCACGGATAATACGTGGCTTGAGCTGTTGTACAGGACAAATAGTTTTTGTTTTGTCAAAATCTATCACATGCGAGTAAGCTTTAGCATGTTGAGCCAGGGCTGATTTCTTGTCACCTGCATTCACAGCATTAGTGTTCATTTATCCTCACTGCTATGCGTCTGCCTGTTTGGCCTATGTACGTTTGATCGCAGTCGCCACAGGGAACCTCATAAACCCCTCTTTCTTCCAGATGAACAGAGTCCTTAGCACTTCTCAAAAGGGCTGATTTTTCTGTCAGTGGAGAAAATGGTTTCGATGTTCATACGATTGAGGATTCTACCTATGACGTCTGTGGTACCCTTGACATATGGAAGAAAAGCTTTAGACCGTGTTTCTCCTTGTCCTCAGTATCATCCTCAGATTTTCTTCAGTTCACGTTTAAACGCTCTGGTTTATGTCTCGGTCCAAGTAACCATTGAGTGAGAGAGCTTCACGGAGCTTGTCAAATTCCTCTCTTGAGTGAGATTTGTCAGTAACGTTCCTGGACCGGGTGACTAGAGTTTTAACCACTGAAAATAACTGTGAAGGACGGTGGTGGGAAGCAGCATTCAGATACCGGTTGGTGTGGGTGGGTTTTCTATAGACTGTGTGTCCCAAACTGCCATCACATTCTTTATTATCAAGACATCGAGAAAAGCAAGTGAGTCGTTGGATTCTACTTCCATGGTGAACTGAATGTTCGAATGGATACCATTTAGGTAGTCAAGAAAATCATTCAACTTATCCACACCATAGGGCCAAATGGCATAGACGTCGTCCACATATCGTATCCAAGAAGATGGTTTGTTAGGAGCTGCAGCTAGGGCCTTATTCTCAAAATCTATCATGAATAAGTTGGCAATAGCTGGTGATAGCGGCGAGCCCATTGGAGCTCCCTCCACTTGCTTATAAAACTTGTTTTCATAAATAAAGTATGTAGAAGACATGCAATGCCTTGCTAACTTCATGATGTCCTTCGGTATGCCATAGCTTTCTTCAATAGTAACAAGGGCCTTCTTCACAGGTATGTTGGTAATAGGGAAACCACATCAAAACTAACCAATATGTCCCCAGGACGAACCTTCCATTCTTTGATCAGCTGGATCAGGTGAGAGGAGTTTTTCGCATAGGACGCAGCATCCTCCGAGTAAGGTTGGAACCTCTTAGCGACATATCTGGCCAAAGCTTGTGTGGGTGACCCTACTGCGCTCCACTATGGGTCGCAAGGGGGCTCCGGGTTTGTGGATTTGGGCAACCCATACAGTTTTGGAATACGAGAGGACTTCTCCCTAGGAATGAGAAATTTCTGTGCTTCAGGGTCAATATTAGAGGAAAGTATAAGGCTCCTAGTTGTCTTTTCTAGGTAAGTAGTCGGATCTCTGGGGGTAGCCTTATATGCCTTATCTTCAAGAAGGGCTAACATCTTGTCCTTATAATCAGAGCTGTTGAGTATACGGTGGCATTCCCCTTATCTGCTGGCAGAAACTATGATGCTAGTATTTTTCTTCAACTCCTTAAGGGCACGTAGCTCAGAGGCTGGGATATTCCTAGTGGGAGGCTTGGCCTTACGGAGGACCTTCGCAACATCTTGCCGCACCTGCTCTGCTTTCTCATCTGGAAAACCCATAACAGCAGATTCTACTCCACATATGATGTCTTCCACCGGCAAATGACTAGGGGCCACCGCAAAATTGAAACCCTTAGCTAACACTGCAGTGGTAACTTCATCAATCGGGCAATCAGATAAATTATGAACGACATGTGAAGGATCTAATTTCTTAATTCCCTATAGGTTTCTGTACACGTTGTAGAGCATTGATTTTCATCATTTGTCTCTCAGTTATGGAGCCGCATCATTACCGCTCTCTCTGTAGTTAACGGTCAATATTATAAACAACAAGGGTGTATGGTTTTTGACAGAAGCAAATGGACGTCTAGTAACTCCTTAGCGATGATGTCAAGGTCTTTTCTGGTTCTCGTATGGCATCGGTAGGAGCGCCATGCTAGCACGTTGAGAATCTTATTGATGTTAGTGGAGCTAGTATGATAGCTTAAATTCATTGCAACTGGAATGAGACCTTTATCTCTGCAATGAAGCAGGAACGTAGATTGCACAACCATTAGGTTTCTTTCTTCGTAAATCTCAAATCATCTAGTCAATGTTTAAAGTCCTCCCATAGAGGCGTTGTATGGATTGTTGTAGGTTTTCGCAGCCCGTCATAGGACTTAAACAAGGATCTTGGGAAAAAACCGCGTAGAAATAGATGAACCGGGCAGAACTGGCGTCCACCGACGTTTCGACCGACGGAGGTTGGAGTCACAGACTGTGACCTCCAACCTCCGTAGAGTCACAGTCAACCTTAAATTCTGCGTAGTTACAGACGAAACGTACGACGGGCAAATTTGACCATTTTGGGGGCCCACTTTGGGGGTTACTTAACGGGTCAAAGCCCCAACGCAGCTCGTTTGACGAGTAATATTCGTTTTCCTGGTAACTTTTTATATAACATGACGTATGTTTGAATCATGTATACCTATTGAGGGCAGATTTGACTTTTTTTTGGGGGGCCCACTTTGGGGGCGTCTGTGGGGTCAACGGCCCAACGCAGCCCGTCTGACGAGTGATATTCTTTTTTGGGCTAACTTCGTTTATGAATTTTTGTATGTTTTAATCGTTTATACTTAATGGGGGCAGATTTGACCCTTTTTGGGGCCCACTTTGGGGGCGTCTGACGGGTAAACGCCCCCACGTTGACTCGTAAGACGCGCATTTTTGAAAATGACATGAATTTTCGCTTCTATTCCAATGTTCAAAACATATGTACCTTATGAGGTAATAGAAACTGTCACAGGCTCTCGGTCTAATATGCATGTGGCGTTTTGGAATAATGTGGAGTCATGTCAGATCTTACCCTAAAATCAATATACTGTTGATGTTTTTTAGGTGATGATAAACTTATGTTTCAAACGATTATGTATGTGTGTGGATGAATGTGGATCCTTATACATAGGTGAATCTAAGCGACCATTGGCAGTTCGGGTAAAATAACACAAGAATAATGTAACACAGTGTAAAGTACATAACTCAAAAATTGCAGTCCATCATTTCATCGATTGGGAGAATACCTATGCAATATGCCAAGAATCCAATTGGAATAAAAGGCAATTCAAAAAAGCTCGTTTCATGGCATGTACGTCTAATGTCATGAGTACTCCAAGCGCCCATTGTCCTCCAATATGGAACAATTTCTGTCCTAAAGTAAGGACTAGGTAGTGCATTGCTGCCTTAAGAGTCTACTGGAGTTTGGCCTGTAGGCCTAAGTTGGTGATAATGGGAGCTTGAAAGAGGCACTGGAGGTGGGATTTCACAAATGTCACTCAGAATATTCGAAAAATAGCCGTCCAATAGACGGCCTGCACGATGTACTGCAGAAGCTCCGCGATACGGTGCGGCGCCGTGAGTCCGGTCTACTACCCGCGAGGCGCGAAGCACTATTATTTCACATCGTTCGCAGTCTCGCTCCGTGGACGAGTTACAACAGAGGGTATTATATATTCTTATTACGTTTTCTAGTCAGGATGGATTAATAGTTTACAAATAACGACGGATTACATTTTTAGTTGACTGTTTATTGATACAATGACAATACAGTAAAGTGCGGGGGTCCTACTTTTTAGGTCCCACCAAACAACTTAGAAATCTTCTACCTAGTACCAACCTAACAACATGATACATGTAGTTGTTGTTGTTGTCAGTTTTCAAATACCTTTATATAACATCCCCTTTTCTAAACTGAAACATTACTATTCAACAACATAATGAGAAGTACAATTATTTGTTTTACAATTCTAAAGATAGGGTTACAAAGATAGAATTGCTTACTTAAATTACAAACTATTTATAAGTCATAAATCATAATCAAAAGTTGCTTAGCGCTGATAGTCTAACAGATAACGAGGCAGTTGTTTCTTTCGAGTTGGCCTAGTTATCGTTTGAGACAAAGGAGGTTCTAAAACTAAAGGATCAATCGGAATCACTGGTTCTGGAAGGTGATTTGGTTCTTGGAACAACTCTTCCGGAAGTGGCTGTGTTACTATGGAGGAGGGTTTACAGACTGTGCAAATCTCTTCGGTTCCTACGGAAATCTGCGTTGTTGGCCGTAGTAACGATGTACGACCTAGGCGATTCATGTATTCCCTTTACGATGGCTTTCTCCCATGTATCTCCACGTCTAATTCTGCAACTCTCTCCTATTTTTAGTTCTGGTAGAGGACGAGCCGATCTATCATAAAACTTCTTCTGACGACATTGTTTTAGACGAAGGGCGTCCGTAACCTGTGTTCTACTCTAGGTTCTAATAGAGACTTGGATATCGGCAACTTTGTGCGAAGATTTCTGCTCATTAGCAATTGTGCTGGAGATCTGTTTATGTCCTAACTGGAGTTGATCTGTATTCTAAAAGAGCTGTATAGATATCTGTCCCTTCTTGCATGTGCTTTACGGAGCATTGTTTTACCAGGGCATCTTAACTGCACTCTCTGCCATCCCATTAGATTGGGCATATGTTGGGCTTGATGTGATTATTTGGAAATCCCATTCTCTTGCAAATTGTTTGTATTCGTAGCTCATGAATGGCATATTGTCGGAAACTACGCACTCTGGGATACCATTATGTGAGAACACCATTTTCATATTTTGGATCACATCTTTAGCTGTTTTGCCTTCGCACTTAATGATGTCTAACCATTTTGAATAGTAATCAATTATCGCCAGGTATGTCACTCCACTATACTCTAGGAAATCGGCAGCAATCTTCTGCCATGGCCGATCAGGAATTTTATGAGGAAGTAATGGCTCTTTTGAGTTGTTTCTCTGAAACTTCTCACAGATCCAGCACTTGGACACTGTGTCCTCGATTTGCTGGGTCATGCCAGGCCAATAAAGAATTCCTCGTGCTCTCGCCTTACATTTTCCATGCCCTGATGGCCCTCATGAATTGAATTTAACATTTTCTCACGCATTGTTGAGGTACAAGTAACTTATTTCTACAAACACTAAACCTTCCGACACAGAGATCTGTTCCTGCAGTTTCCAATAAGGCTTTACACCTGGTTCAACCTCGGAAACTCGTCTTGGCCATCCTTCTGTGTGGTAGTGAATTATTTGCTGAAGGACTGTGTCAGCTAAAGTTGCTTTTGAGTTTCCTCCCTCTTTGCAGGACTAATGGCTAAATGTTTTTCTACTGTATGTACAATGACGTTAAGTTCTGGATCATCCTCAACCGGGTCCATTAGATAGGCCCTTGATAGTGTATCAGCCAAGAACAACTCTTTGCCAGGGACATACGACACATTTAAATCATATCTTAACAATTTAGCAACATTCGCTGAAGCCTAAATGACACTAGATTTAGCTCCTTCTTCACGATAACGACAAGTGGTTTATGATCAGTATGTACATTTACGTTTCTACCGTACACGTATTGGTGAAATTTTTGTACACCGTAAACTATTCCAAGCATTTCCTTTTCAATTTGAGCATAATTTTCCTCTGCTGCAGTGAGACTGCGAGATGCATATGCAATTGGAAGAGAATCTTGCATCAAGCATGCACCTAACCCGTCTTTCGAGGCATCGGTTTGTAAAACTAGGGGTTTGGCTTGATCATAATATTGCAAAACAGGTGCATTGCACAGTTTCTCTTTTAAACTAGCCAATGCTTTCTCATGTTGAGGCTTCCATTGCCAATCAACATCATTTTTTAACAATTCCCTTAATGGGGCAGTGGTATGTGAAAGTTTGGGTACAAACTGAGCTACATACGTGACCATGCCTAGAAATCGGCGTAAATCTTCCTTACTTGTTGGGCGAGGCATCTCAACCATTGCTCGAATTCTGTCCTTGTCTGGTTTGAGTCCTTCCGATGTTACCAGATGTCCTACGTATTGACAGAGTCCACTCGTAGTTGCATCTTCTCCTTGTTGAACTTCACTCCATACTGCTTGGCTCTCTCTAAGCACTGCAAGAAGTATCTGATCATGTTCTCTACAGTTGTGCCTGCAATTATTAAGTCATCAAACACAATCCACACTCCCTGAATATCACCAAATATTTTCATGACCTTCTTTGGAATATTTCTGGTGCCGAGCTGACACCAAATGGAAGCCTTTCAAAGCGATAGCTACCGAAAGGGGTCTGAAAAGCACAGTAGTCAGCACTAGAATTGTTTAATTGTATATGCAAAAACCGTCCTTCATGTCCAGTATTGTGAACACTTTTTTTCCGTTCATACGAATCGCGACATCTTCGGCAGTCGGAATTGCAAAATGTTCCCGCTTAATCGCCATATTTAAATCTCTAGATCAAGACAGAGACGTAGACGTCATCTTGTTTCTCCACTATAACGAGACTACTGACCCAGTCAGTAGGGTGATCTACTTTGGATACGACTCCTTGTTTTTCAAGAGTGTTTAAGGTTTCTTTCAGTTTGGGTTGGAGCTGGAAATGGGACCTTCGAGGGGCATGAATAACAGGATCTACCTTATCGTTTAAAACCATGTTATGCTCACCTGGGATTTTCCCTAATCCTTCAAACAACTCACTTGATGAGCTACAATACCCTCTTTAGTCTGAATCCACTGTCCAAGGTTTCTAGCTACATTAACCTTGTCCACTTTTCTAATAAGGTTCAGTTCTGACATCCTACTAGGCCTAGCAATGGTTGTGACTCTATGTCAGCAACAATAAAATCTAATTTCATAGGTTCATTGCTACCCTTGGTACAAGCTAACTCTACTACACCTCTAGGCTTGATTCTATGATTCCCGAAGGTGACCAATATTGTGTTGGTATCTCTTACCTTGTTTTTAGAAATAGGCCTAGGCTGTCAAAAATTTTACCTGGTAGGACATTCACCTGAGCACCTGTATCTAGCTTGAAAGTTACATTTTTATCACACAGTTTTAAATTAGTAAGCCACACATCCTTCTCAACTTGTGATACAGACTGTTCTTCTAGTAAGTGAACTACATACTCATTTTCTTCAAGTGTCACTTCTTTACCTGTTTAGGGTTAGGTTTTCTTGTTGAAACACATTGAACTATAATGATTATTTTTATGACACACATAACACTCTTTACCAAAAGCAGGACAAGCCCTTGGTAGATGTTTATTACCGCAACTGCGACAGTCAAAAGCTTTGGTCCCAGTTTTAGTTGTGGTCGGTTCACTGTAGTATTTATCAGTTTTTGGTTCGCTAGTACTGGCTGATTTTTTCTTAGGGTTGCGATTGCGCTTTGTCTTCACAATGTTTATTTCACTTGGAACTAGGCCTACCTGTGGGTCTCGGAGCTGCTCGAGTTGTTGTTTTGATACCTCAGCTGCCGGCAAATAGTGATGGCTTTGTCCAAGGATAGGGCACCGTCTCGGAGTAACTTTTCTTGTAGCGAGAAATCCCGGATCCCAAACACGATTCTAGCTCGGAGTAGGTTGTCCAACTGATCTCCGAAATCACACGTGCCTGATTTGGTACGGAGTTTCCGTCAAGAAGCTATCAAACGGCTGTCCTTCTTTCTGTTTTACATTGAAGAAATTAAACTGTTCCATTATTATATTCACCTGCGGCAAGCAGTGTTCTTCGAATTTTCTTAGTACTACCTCGTACTTCTTCTTGTCTTCTGGGGTTTCAAAAACGAAGTTGTTAAAAATGGGTTGAGCGTCGGGTCCAATAAGTTTATCAACATAGCTATTTTTCGAGGATCTGGCTTTGTATCCAACCTGTGGCAGAGATGTAGGTCTCAACTCTTGCCTCCAAAGCCTTCCATTCTACACGTGGATTATCTTTAATTCTCAACACGGGCGGAACACGAAACCCTTCCATTATTATTCTTGTAATATATAATGGTAGGCCTAGGCTAGGCTATGCGCGGAATGAATATTCACTCGTTTTTATATTTTTTTCAACATGTGGTCGGCCCGCTAACTCACTTTTTATAAAAACATTTTTATAATCGCGCTCTACGAGATAAATTGTAAATAAAACTTAAATCCCATTTTAGACACCATATTAATATATTCTTATTACGTTTTCTAGTCAGGATGGATAATAGTTTACAATAACGCGATTACATTTTTAGTTGACTGTTTATTGATACAATGACAATACAGTAAAGTGCGGGGGTCCTACTTTTTAGGTCCCACCAAACAACTTAGAAATCTTCTACCTAGTACCAACCTAACAACATGATACATGTAGTTGTTGTTGTTGTCAGTTTTCAAATACCTTTATATAACAGAGGGTGCTAGATCTAGGGTGATTGGAGTAAATTTTATGATCAGAAAATTCCAAATTGGTTATTAATGTATGTGATGAATGAAAAAAAGTGTATAAATCTATACTTCTTACGGGCGTGTTTCGATTCCACAGTTTTCAGTTATAAACGCTGATTTAAGACCACAAGACATACTTGAGGCATGATTGGTACATATTTTAATCTACTTATTATTACAATTTTTTATGCGTGCGTACGTGTAACGTGCCGTTTATTGCGCTATAGCTACGTACATAAGTATACCATAATATTAATATGGTTATGAATACATTTAATCAGGATGATATTTTAGCTAGCTGTGCAAAGCCACCTCCTGATGCAACCATGCACTGATCCATTGATGACTGGTATATAAGAATGGGAATTTGAAAATGGCTTCTGAAGAAAGTGCTGTTTTTTATTATTCATTTGACATTTGAATATTCAATACGATTGAACTCGTCACATTTTCTTCTATCAAGTCCGATTCGGCGATGCTTCCGATTTTTTTTCTGGCTGCATTGAACGGAAAGATGAAAAAGTCACTATTCTCCGGCCCTTTGATTATGACCATTTTGTTCTGTAGGTGGGCGCCTAATAATTATAAAATTTAATATTCGTACAAACTATTTCCATGATATACCTATACATACAATTCATTCAAATGTATTTCTTCAATACCTATACCCAATAGCTGTACCCATGACATTCAATGTAATGCACGTATGTTACAACGACGGCAAGGCACGTATGTTAATTATTAATGAAGTGAAAAAATAATTGTGAAAGGAGAAGGAACACCAATGTAATGTGTGTTGAAATTATGAAACGGTAATGAATTTCTTTCGAAGTATATTTTTATGTTTTCTTACTTGCGTTATTATATTATTATTTCTCGGGACATTTGAAATAACCTTTCACATTATTTTCCATATTCAAGAATGCATAAATAAATTTGAAAGCAACACCATTTCTCGCTAGGTCAAATACGTAACGAAATACATCATTGATACAGAATGAACATTGCTGCCTTTATTTTGTTGTGTCAATATTATTATTACTTGCCTTTATAATCACATGGGCCTTCAAATTCCAACTTGACACCTTCTCGCGGTTTGGCCCGAGAATAGGGGTAGTTTTTACTCCCTGAAACTAATGGCGAGCTCTGGGTCGTCGTCGGGGAACCCCTTCCCTTTGACTACCTCCCCGACGGCGACGACAAAGACAACACGGACTGATGACACAGACGGAGACGACCACGACGTGGGGGTACCACTGCCCTCCCCATATGCTTGTGGCTGGTTCTGACCAGCACAGGCCTGTCCACCCCTTGTCCCCCCGCGTCATCCCTTACGTCCCTCCCTTCGTCTCGATTAGCCAAGTTGCATAAATATGAGACGTAAAGCAATATCCATCCAATTATAATCACATGTTTACAAAAATTATGATATTTTGATCAGTATATAACCATTGTGTAAATGTTGAAGTACCAACTTCAATTTGGCTTTCGATTTCGATTCCCGGTGTGACCGTTTTGCTGTAATGAGCCAATGAGTGCATGAGAGCTCGAACCAAGTCCTTTGGATTAATAGAAAACACTGTATTAGTCATGGAATCAACGCTCTGGCATTATTCCCTTCGGCCTTGCATTGACGTACTAGAGCATCCTCGAAGGTTCGGAAGAAGTGCGTAAAGGTTGTATATAAAATTATACTTATTAAAGTGTTGAATAACTCATCGCCGGGCATTGGCAATGTGTTCTGTTATTGGATCACTCGAGGCGGCAGGCGGCAAATGCATGTTACACGAAAACAACGTCTCTCTGTTTGTTGTGTCCGTTTGGAACAAATTTTCAAGACCACAAATATTTTGACATGTCTCCAGCATCTCTGACATGCATTTGTCGAACCCTGCATGGCTTGCTTTGACCGAATAACCGTTAGAGGTAGCTCATGCATAACGCGTGAGACTCTGATTTGGAAAGGAAACGGTTGAATCCTGTCATCAGCAATCCTAGCTGAAAGTTTCATCCGGGAATTCTTGAGCCCTTAGGCGAATGCCGGGATGCAGACCTATTTTAGTTTTTATTTCTAGTGCAGTGCGTACAATGTTTTCACTCATATTTAATTAACAAATTCTGTAATTAGCAAAATACATACATAAGTATGTACGTCGTCTCTAATGCTTAGTTGGTTGGAATCCGCCCGGAGAGTGAAAATCCTGAGATCTATAATATACCTTGTGGAAACAATTTTTAATTTCTGTTTCATGATAACCAGCGGCGTCGGAGCCGGGGGGGCAGGGGGGTAGCTTGCCCCCTCTGAGCTTACAGAGGGGGGGGCAAAAGTAATCTTCTCGGCCCCCCCTAGAAAAATGACAAATTCACCAAAATAAGTGCGTTTTACGTTTTGATTCATCTTTATCTTTTTTTTCGTTCAGCAAAGCCCTTAACTACTACTAAAACAAATAAAAACTACTTCAAAAATATGTATTTTTCAAAAAATTGCCTGCGGCGCTATTGTTGTGGGTGTCAAATACAATAAATATTGATTAGTGTAACTAGCTTCGCACTTTCTTGTAAAGATGGAAAGTATCTCAGAGATGTCAGTCAGATATTCTATTATTTTTTGGGTTTTGCATGTATCCGTGGAAGGTGTATGTGATGTCTCTTGGCACAAACACCCCCCCCCCCCCCAACCCGCAAACAAGCACAAATCGAGAGAAAGAGAAAACCGCTGCAGTCTCGGTAGTCGCAATGTTATGTTATGTACATTTACATATTGTGTTGTTATATTTTAATTTTACTACATTTTAGATTTAAATTTATGACAAATCCTATACTTTTGTACTTATGTGAAGTCTTTGGATGCTAATAAAAATGAAATGAATGAAATGACCACTACTGCACATAGAGCTTAGCCTTTACTTAGTACGTACTAGCATCGGCAGCAACCACGGAACGATCTTTTAGTGCCCTAAAACGTGTTACAAGGGAGAATCGTTCTCGAATAAGATCATCTGCTGCTACTACTACATAAGAAGCTAACCAGCGTCATAGATATAGAGATAGACCAATTCTGTACTACAAAGTTTGCAAACAAAACTAGTGATCGTCGCGAAGTGTTTGATACTTTTCACCACAAAAAGTAAAAGCTACCAATATTCAAGTCAGGGGTGCCGCGGATCCGGGGGAGGGGGGCTTGAGCGCACCCCCCCCCCCCGAAATCCCAGCTTATGTTATCTTCTTATAAAATCATCTAGGTTTACGCAAAAAATTTAATTCACCTATTATCTTATCATTTTTTACGTTCACCAAAGCCCGTTAACTACTTCTAAAACACATAAAAAACCACTTCAAAAATACGTATTTTAAAAAAATTGCCTGCAGCGCTATTATGGGGGGCTCCATTGCGTTGTTCGTCCAAACCCCCCCCCCCCGCCCCCTGAAATATATTTCAGCATACGCCACTGACTCAGGAACATTAGTTGCATATTATGTAACTAACTATGTTTGGAAGCATGTACTTTTCCTGGTAAAGTTCGCCCCCCCCTGGAAAAATAGACTTCCGACGCGCCTGATGATAACCCACCAATGCACTTCTCAGGGCTAAACAAAATTATACGAACATGTCAATCGTGTGGATGTGTGCGTGTGTCAATACATACAATGGATCTACTGAAACACGCGCCATCGAAATAATGGATGGTCCTGAAGAATCGAATACAAAATAATTCCAAAACTGAACCCTACTCATATTTTTTATATGCACATTACAGAAACTACAATCACTGCGTGAAATAGTCCCCCTATCTCGAGCGGAAAATTTATTAGTTATGTTTTATTTTATTAAATCCACACAAATACTAAGTTCCATTAAAAAAAGTAAATACGGCCTAATATAAAATACTAATAGTAGACCGTAAAATACATTACCGTTAGACTACGTTTTAGCATTGTTTTCCAACGAAAATAATATCGACTCTAATACATTATATTTACGAGTGTATATATATATATATATATATATATATATATCGACTCTAATACATTATATATATATATATATATATATATAATTCAAAAAGTGACTACACCGGGGTTTGAACCTGGGACCTTAGCTGTCCGGGCTATGCTCTTACCAATGAGCTATGCAACCACCAATATAAAACTGTCTAATTATTGGTCTATTTTGTGCATTACATGTACGGACAGCTAAGTTCCCGGGTTCAAACCCTGGTGTAGTCACTTTTTTAATTTTTGTCCAAAGTACTAACATAACAGAGTCATAGTCGCCTACTTAAAAAGCCAAGGTTAAACATCGTATATTCCAACTCTAGGGTTACAGAGATGGTTTGTATTCTCTAGTTTTTTTTTCAGTGCTGCTCTACACACGTTATTAACAATGTACAAAACAGACCAAGAATTAGACAGATTTAAATTGGTGGCTGCATAGCTCAGTTGGTAAGACAAGCCCGGACAGCTAAGGTCCCGGCCCGGGTTCAAACCCCGGTGTAGTCACTTTTTAATTTCTGTCTAAAGTACTAACATAACAGCGTCATAGTCGCCTACTATAAAGCCAAGGTTAAACATATATATAAAACCATCGACCCAAGTCAAATATTTTTACACACACAACACGAAATGTCTTACAATTACCGTATTCTATAATAAACACGCATGTGACCAAGCAATTGTTTTTTCAACATTAACCCTACACACCTACACCACACACTTCTTGTAGCTTATTTTTCATGGGAGATCACACACTTTCCCAGTATGATAACAAGCACAGAGTCACGAAATATTGAATGAAAATAAACCAGATTTGCCTATATCTCGATGTGACAGAATTGCGTCGGTTACAAGGTCACTGCATGTTACGAAACGAAATGAACGTCTAGCTGGTGTCCGCTTGACACTGGTAATTTACGACTCGGTGGCTGTCATCGGCCTACAGTTGTGCAATGTTGCACAAAAATAATAGCGGTATGCGATTGATGCGTAATTATATTTGATAAATCTTCAAATATAAGTAGTATAATAGGCAGATAACTTATCCAGATAAAATGAGGAAATGCGATTTTAATTTCGTTTATATTTTTGGAACACAGATTTATTCTTTAAATTCTTTTCGGCATGACTCGTTAATTCATGTTTCCTTCCAGAAGAGTTTGTTAGAGTAAGAGAGAGTTAGAGAACAGTTAAAATATTTACTTTTCATAACATCGTGGGTGCAAGTGAACCAAAGGCGAATTCACATCAGAGCGCTTTGCTTTTGCGTTGGCGACTGTGACGCTGTTATGATGGTAGTTTTATAATGTGTGGCTCGTTGGTCTTGTGGTTAGCGTATCTGCTTCCAATGCAGAAGGTCCAGGGTTCGATTCCCGCTAAAGTCAGAAGTTTTTTAACTTCTGATTTGGACTTCAGTCCATCAGTTCTTGTCTTAGGAGTTTGTAAACGGTGACTATGGAGCCGTCCTAGCAACGAAGCCCATAATAAATTTCAGAGTTGTTCTGAATCGGCCTTGTTGATTCTGGCGTTGATTCGCGGGTGTTCGCACTGTCCATACCACTGATTGCTATATTTCCTATTAAAAATATCGATCTTTGGTTGGTTATCGCTCACTCGTCGATTGCGTCGGGGCCTGCAGGGCTTGGTCGCTTTGATTTGAATTTCAGTGGTCGCCCCACTGAAAATCAGTTACATAACTGAGTGGGTACTCTAAATAAAATTTATTATTTATTTATTTAGACATAAATTAAAAAAGGTGCCTCCACCGGGGATTGAACCCCGAACCTCTGATGTCTAGGCAGATGCTCTCACCCCTTTTTTATTATTAATTTTCTTAACTTCAAATAAAAATGGTCCCGTGCCGTGGTTGAAATAAAAAATATAATTTCATCTACCAAAATTTAATATTC
This sequence comes from Sweltsa coloradensis, assembly GCA_024449915.1. Classification (NCBI taxonomy): domain Eukaryota; kingdom Metazoa; phylum Arthropoda; class Insecta; order Plecoptera; family Chloroperlidae; genus Sweltsa; species Sweltsa coloradensis. The sequence continues at coordinate 33,562 of JAMZAV010005058.1, forward strand.
AAGCAATAGCCAACAATAAAGCCACTTTGTTACGACTTATCTCATCTTAATTTGACAGCCGTGGTTCAATCCCCAGTGGTAACACTGTTTTAAAACCATTATAATATATACAATGTTGATTGAAATTGCCAAATAAAGTCAAATAAAATACTGTATTTAGATTATGTTTATTATCATCCTGGAAAGTGGTTTTCCGCGTGCTTCAACCCATTTTTTTCTCCTATTAGAGATGTTTATGTTCGTACCCAAACAAATGGACTTGTTGCCATGAACCCTTCTCCCTCGCCCCCCCCCCCACCACAACTTCCACCTCAACTTCATATTAGTACATCACACGCTTTCAATAGGCGATACACTAAAAATTATCTTACTTCAATTCACGTGCAGTAAAACTTGAAAGACTCAAGAGATGCATACATGTAATAACGCGCCGTGGCTGGATGTATTAATAATAGTTTCATTCTGTTGTGTTGTGAAATAATAAACAAAATCGTCACGACTGGGGATCGAACTCAAACATACTGATCCCTGTACATATAATAAATTGATATTCGGGATGTTCCGGAATCGAACAATTGTCTGTAAGAGTGCAATAAACATTGACGCCAAGCATAGTATTCTATAGCGCAGATCTATGCATAATGATTCAAATGGTGTCCTGCAGTAGTTCACGAGCAAAGTCATGCAGCCAATCAGAACAAGTTATTAACAAAATAACATGACCTGTCACTCAAAGTGGTGAAAAAGCTTCGTATCGCTAGGTTGCGCCACTTGCTGGAGTCAAAAAGGCCTAAAATAGCGCCGAAACATGCTTTCGTACTTCCATTGTACAGCGGACACCCCTTGTCCAAAAATTCTCAAATTTTTAGGAATGCTAGCTAAAGGTGTTTATTTACACTTGTGTTGTGTACTTTTTCCAAAAAGTGCTTGGTAACGCCTAAAAAAATTCGCGAAAAAAGGGTAAATGTTAAAATATTCCCCAAAAGTTAACTAATTTTATTTAAAAAATAAGGACAATTTTGAAAAAAGTACACAACACACGTTCATTGGACGTCTTTACTGAGTAAAATAAAAAAAAAATTATACCGATATCTCAATTGTGTCGTTAGTTACGATGGAAGTACGGAACCACTGCAACACACCGAAATAATACAGGGTCCAGTAGAGCCTTAAACTTGATGTGTTGACGATTTGGTGTTTATGTTCTTGTCCACACCGATTGTTTTGTACATAATTTGATTCTGCAGTGTTTAATTTTATTTCTCGATTTGGATACTCGGGAAACACTCCCGTAGGTGGAATTGTTGATATTTAATACAATCTAGTAATTAAAAAAGTGGTAAAAAATTGGGAGACTCAGGTTCGAACCCCGATCGGGATGGATTTTTTAATTTAATGTTTATCAGATTTTGTTGAAAAAAATTTTTGTCCTAAAATATGGACTAGTGCATTGATGTCTTAAACTTGATGGTTTTGACGATTTGGTGTTTGTTCTTGTCCTCACCTCTCATTTGTACATCATTTGTTTCTGCAATGTTTAATTTTATGTTTATCATAATTTGTTGGCATGCATGTTTCATGGTCGTTTTTGTTATTTTTAATATTTATTTGTATTGTTGAAATGTTCTTTTATTCAACTTCAGTTAGAAAAAGACACTCGACTATTGTCGAAATATCACTATTAAAAAAGTATTTCTTACAAGAACAGTGTCCAATAATTTCATTTTAATAAAATAATGATGTGTTGTGCATTTGTGCGTAATAACAAAGGGTTTGTTGATTGGTTGGACAAAAATATTAAATGGAATCTGTGGATTCTAGATTGAGATTTGAGATAGTTGTGAGTTGGTTAGCGATGGCTAATGATGAAGTGATAAAGTGAATAGGATTTAAATAAATAAATAAATAAATTGTATTTAGAGTCTACCCACTCAGTTTTATAACTGATTTTCAGTGGGGGACAGTAAATCAAAGCGACCAAGCCAACCCTGTAGGCCCCGACGCAATCGACGAGTGAGCGATAACAAACCAAAGATCGATATTTTTAATAGGAAATATAGCAATCAGTGGTATGGACAGTGCGAACACCCGCGGATCAACGCCAGAATCAACAAGGCCGATTCAGAACAACTCTGAATTTATTATGTGCTTCGTTGCTAGGACGGCTCCAAAGTCACCGTTTACAAACTCCTAAGACAAGAATTGATGGACTTAAGTCCAAATCAGAAGTTAAAAAACTTCTGACTTTAGCGGGAATCGAACTCTAGACCTTCTGCATTGGAAGCAGGTACGCTAACCACAAGACCAACGAGCCACACGTAAGCACACGCAAGCAGCCAAGCCGCGGTGCGCTACACACTCAGGCACCTTATACAGCAACAGAGTTGGGTGATTTCGAGGTGTCACCCAGCCATCATGAAACGTGATGTGAATTGAAAACTATCAAAATCGAATTTAGGTACCCGACAACACACAACCCGACACCAAAATCGAGGGAATTTAGGTACCCGACAACACACAACCCGACACAATTTGGTTGGGGTACGAGCATTCCTTCTTGGTGAAAATATGACTTGAAACATGCTCAAAATCACTTTAAGGACGTTAGTTACTACTGGCTACTACTACCTAATTCGTCAGTTTCAATTGCCCAGCGATTCTGACCAAACAGGTGGGGCTACAACGTTCATATTTTACATGTACATTAAGGTAATAGTGATGTAATGCCCTTTGAAAGAAAATGTTTTAAAAAATTGCTGGAAGGCTTCCAAATAAAGGTTTTAAAATAAGCCTTATCCAGGCATACAATCAACAAGTAACTATAGTTACGTGACAATAATCGCCTACATTGTTTACAAAAAGCAAGTCTTTGGACCACTATATTTTTTCATTCATGTTTTGATTTGACTTGATTTGATGAGGATACAGCGATGAAAAAAGAGTTGTGATTGGTAATTGATTTGTGTCTGTCTCGAAGTAGGTAGCGACTAGTTTTATTTTAATGAGGGCGTTGGAAAGTTCATATTTTCATTGTTCCAATAATTACTAGAATGTATTTGACTGGGTGTTTGGAGATTTGTTGTGGCCTAGTATAAATGTTTAAAACACGTCAAGAGGGAATCAAAATACAGTTTTGAGATTGAAGAATATATTTTTGATATAATAATTATTTAATTATTTAGGGGATGATGAACATTTAATAGATAAGTTTGTGTTAGTGCAGCCCACTTGAAAATCATTTAGATAATATAAAGTTTTCCTATTTTAAATTAATTAATATATGTTTAATTACAACAATAATGATTATAAGAGGTGAATTTCATAATGAAGGGGTTAGAGACAAGGAACTGTCAGGAAACTATGCATTTTTTATGAACTATTGAGGGTATGATTTATTGTATAATGATATGTGATGTAACTGCTGGATGTAGTGTGTTATACTAATTTTGTCACTGGTTCACATTCGCATTGAGGAAGGAGGGACGAGCCGGTGTAAGTTAAAGATTGATGATATCCTTTTTGAGGATAGTAATCCTACATATAATGTAATTGGTGCAATATGTGATTGGTTCACTGCCCTAAGTTAATTGAGACAGGAAGACAAGGTTGCTTACCTGTATTGTGTGTTTTTGCTAGTGTCCTTTCATAGCAACTGATGAGTAAAGTAAATGTGGATTAGCCTATAAGAAAGGTCTTTTTATTTGTTGATTGTTGTCTAAGGACAAAGAGAGATTGTCAGGCCGTTTCTTAGGTACTCAGCAATATGAATTAAATTATAAAGAGAGTGTTAATTAGTTTTGTGTCGAATCGCTTATATGACAAAAGTTATACAATAGCACCGAGAAACATGAAAAATAATTAATTTGAATATGTAAATGATAGGGAACTTTTACTCTAATTCAACAAATGGAATGTGTTCAATGTAAATTAGGAAAATGTGTGGAGAAGGTTTATTTGAAACATATGTTTGATATTTGCAACATGTAAGTTGAGTTGGCAGACATTGATTTTTGTACAAGACAAATGTGAATGCTATTCAGGGAAATTGAGAGTGAAGGAGGTGGTATTTCCAGTTTTTATGTAGACGTGCAGCTGAGCGCTAGCACTGGATAGTGATGCAAGACTAAAAGGTCGACGAATTGTGAGTGCGTGAAGTGTATTGACATCCCACCGTCAGGTATAGACCATTCAGTCAAAACCGAGCCTGGCTTCCTTCATCCACTTACGCCAACCAACTGAACATGAATTTTAAAGTGTCATTTCAAAGTTTAATTTTGTTTATGAATTATAACCACTAAATGATGTCATAATAATAATAATAATAATAACATAGCACGGCCGTTATTAAACCAGTTTTCTGGAGACGTTATATAGATGACATAGTTTGCATTTGGCCAGGCACTGCGGATGAATTAAAAGAATTTCACAACCATTTAAACAGTATTCATCCAAAAATTCAATTCACCATAGAAGTAGAGGTGGATAAGCGTTTACCGTTTCTTGATGTGATGCTTACGAGACTTGACAGCGGAAAGTTGGGCCATGCTGTTTATCGAAAGCCTACCCACACAAACCTCTATCTACAAGCCACTTCATACCACCATCCAGCTCAAAAGCATTCAGTCATTAATTCTCTCGTTTCCCGTAAAAAAACGGTTATCAGATGAGCAAAGCTTTCCACATGAAAAGAAAGCCTTGACAGCTGTTTTGAAGAGCAATGGCTATAGTGCGGTCAACATCCGGCGAGCTTTCAACAGAACTGAGGTAAACAAAGAATTAACTGAGAAACCTGAAAATCCTCCTAAACTCGCTTCCCTGCCATATGTGAAATTTACTACTGATCGCATAGCACGTTACCTGGAAAGCTAGACATCAAGACAATATTTAAGCCTATAAATAAAATTTCTACCATGTTGAGATCGCCAAAGGACCCAGTACATCTAGCCGGAAGTGGAGTTTATAAAATCCCTTGCAAGTGTGGCTGTAGCTATGTAGGCCAGACTTTAAGGACAGTGGCAACAAGGGTAAAAGAACACAAAAACCATTGTAACAAGGGTCACGTCGAGTTGTCTGCAATTGCTAAGCATGCCATAGACAATATGGCTGACTCAAGGCATGAGATTCTTTTTGATGAAACAAAAATAATTTGCCAAGAGTCTGCTTTCTGGCCTAGACTGTTTTGTGACAAGTAAAGGGTCACTAATTGGCTAATTAACGAGTGTTTCATCAGGATATAACTTCACCGAACTGTTTTGTGACAAGTAAAGGGTCACTAATTGGCTAAATAATCCTCTTGTTGTTTTTGTCCCAGGACGATGATCCATTCATCCTGGGTCCACACGTTGTTTGACCCGCGATTCTCTTAGCAAGAGCTAGAAGTCTCGCCCGGGTACGAGTAAGAGACTCGGTGATGAGAAAGTTGGACTTAGTAAGTTGGCTAACTTCCTCTTGCGACCCCATATGTCCGCCCTGGTGTAGTAGCGCTTGAATTTCACGATGATAGGCCTCGGGCGGCCCTCAGCGACGACCTCCGCTGTGTTGTGCCTGACGGGTCCGAGGCGGTGGCAACGGTCGATGTCCTCCTCCCTTAGCTCGTACTGGAGGCGGGTGGCCGAAAAGCGGAGTACGGACTCGAACACATCCTCGCGCGGGGACTCAGGGACGCCGTGTATGAGGAGGCAGTTGCGTCGGCTGTATTGCTCGCAGTCGTCGATCATGTCTCCGTAGTCGATTGAAACTGGGTCTATACAGCGAACGTCGCGACGCACGGCTTCCAGATCCTTAATATACCCTCCTTTACGGCAGCGATCTGTTGGTCAAGCTTAGTTTGCAGCTCACGTATAGCATCCGCGACGACGGCGTCGGCTTCAGATTGCCTCACATCGTCGGTGTTGGGCGTCGATTTGAGGTTGTCTGATCTAGACGAAACCAGTAGATTCTTCAGTTCCTCTAGTTGTGAGTGGGTAGTAAAATTGGAGGTCTTCGAGCCGTTTGTTGAAGTCACGCAGAAAGTTGCGAGATCTTTTATATTTTTGGGGTATTTTGTGGCTTCAAGGTTGGTATTGGAGCCGGCCATGATCTGCTTCGTTCAGTGATGTATTGGTGATAGGTAACAGGACTATTGAAAGTATTAAATACGTAGAGTAAGGGCGTTTAAGACAGAAAAGAAACCGTAACGTTTGAATGGACATATCTTACGGCACTCACTAGAATATTTATACTTGAAAACTTATTTGATAACTGGCCGATATTTAAAGTTTCCCGGAGACACTATACATCAATGTTCTACATGCCTCTTCTCATGAGACAACCGTGCCTCTTCACAAATCTGTGAAACCTTGACACATTCTTGTGTTTTAAATTTTTGTTTTTATTTTACATGTTATTTTTTTCAAATTAAAATGTTTGAATATCACTTAAATCTCTTACCTCATAATCGAAAGTTTATGGCGTTTTCCATTGGCATGCACTCGACAAGTGCAGAGATGTCATTGTTGTCAACCTCCACTTGAATAACATTACAAAACTGAACAAATGAAAAGACAAGTGGTAATCCAGTGCGCACTAGGGCGCACTAGGCCAATGGAAAACGCCATATATAACTATATCACCATGCACTTCATCGAACAAATCTTTACATTTTTGGATGAGCGTAGCGAGTGAAGCGAAGATACACTGGAGAAAACAATCCGGAATTTTTCTTTCTTTCTTTCTTTCTTTCTTTTTTCTTTCTTTCTTTTTTTTTTTGTATTTTTGTCTGTTTGTTAACACGATTCCGGCTAAACCGATACTCCAATTGCAATAAAATTTTCTGGAGGCCTTCGAAATCTCTGAACTTAGTAGTTTGTTTATTCCTGTAGTTAAGAAAACATGTTCGTGGGAAAAACGCCTTTCTTCAATGAATAGGAGTTTACTTTAGGTGGGCATGGCTGCCGTACTTACAAAATTCCCTTTGAAGTTATTAGCAATCGCCCCAGAAATGTTTCACGCATCGGTTTCCTTGACATCGTCAATCAAGAAATGTTGTGGCACCGAGCTCCTCACTTTGCCATGGATGTATTTCCAGAGCTTCTTTCCATTCCCCTCTTCAAGTTTCCAGACATATTCGTCGTGCGCTCTTCTAGTGTCCATCTTGACCTTGTTTCTCAGCCGTCTGTACTTCTCCCAGTTTTTGTCGGTATTTTTTCTCTTGTGGTTCTCGTTCAGACTGTCCCTCTTTCTCAATTTATTTATAATATCCTTGATTATCCATGGTGACTTTCTTTTGCCTATCTTGTTAACTTGTGGAATCGCCACATTTACGCATTTCCAGAACACTGTCTTCCACTCGATGTTCTCCGCGTTATGCGAGCATACCGGCAAGTTAATAGAAAAAAATATCTTTTAGCTGCTTCCAATTTGCTTTGGTAAAATTGTATAATTTTCTCTTCACAACTTTGGCTTTTGGTTGCTGCCATCACAAATTGAACTTTACTGCCGAATGGTCGTTGACGCCCGTCGCTACTTCCAAGATTGCTATTGTGTCGGGATTGTTGGTCAGGACTAGATCAATGATCGATCTAGACGATTTTGTAATCCTAGATGCGTCTTGCACCATTTGGTGAGGGGATCACACACTGAACGTTATGTCTCCAAGTTGATATTTAAACACGTCCGATGAATAAAATCTTCACAAACGCAGAACTGTTTGCCTAAAAGTTTAAAGTTTGCACTTGCACTTGCACACGGTACAATGCCTAACCACCGTGGATAAAAAAACAATTATAATTGGCAACCGAAAGAATATAATTCAATTGCCAAAATTCTGTTGTCAGAAGGTGTAAACAATACTAATGACGTTTTGCTAAAAATATAAAAAACGAACTTAATCGATTTGACAGTAACTAGTAACATTGTTGAAATTTAATACACCAATGAGAGCTCGCAGCAATACCATTCTTGCACAAAACAAAACTTAACGACACAGACTGACACATCGTTTTAGATTCAGGTGTCACTAGGAGTAGACATACGAGTTCCTGCTTCAAGAAGGCCCTGCATCCTAGAAATATTTTCAACTTTTCTTCCGAATTAACTTTAAGTAGATAGGCCTAAAGTGCAGGCATCTTAAATCAAACTTTAATTTTTTAAAAGCGCTGCCGATAATATATATGACCTCATATAGAGCTGTCAAAGTACTTCCAGATCTTTAAAATCAGCCGGCCGTTGAATGATAGCATTTTTTGTTTTTTCTGCGTTGAATGTGCTTGTGCTGAGTTCATCATGTGACCATTTTCAGAGTAGTTCATACCGAGCTGACATTGACTCTAGGTTGGTTTGGAACAAACGATGACTAAAAAATGTGATAAATTTGCACGCTGTTCTCAAAGTCTAAGCTGGTGGTAACTAAAAGTACACTATTTAGTTCACAGATAGTGCAAAATATGAATGAATAAATGACAAGCTCACAGATATTGAAAAGCATGACTGTTATAGCCGTCACCCTAACAAATTGCGTAATAGTGGGGGAGTATAGGGTATGAAAACATGCTTCCGTGGCAGCTTAGGTTAAAGAGCTATGTATGTGGTATCAATCGATTCGTATTGATCCATGGATAAACAATTTCGATGGTGAGAGTCTTGATTTTTTGGCTGAGACCAGCCATATCTAAAACAAGATGGCCGCCGCTTTCGATTTTAAACTAGCGTATCTTCGTAAGTATTTGACCGATTTCAATTTCAAAGGTACCATTCGAAAGGTAAATGATTGAAATTTAAATTATGTTTTACAAATTTTCAAGAACGTGCATTTTTGGTAGATTATTTCTATGTGTTTTTAATGAATCCATGCATTTAATTTTCTGACTATAGCCTGAGTTTATGTAATTGAGCGATGGCATGTGTAGATGTATATATGCTACACTGTGTGATCTTTATGTTTCAATACATTTTGTCGATACACAATGGTGTAACAATTAGATATTGGTATAAATCGATTCGTTATGAACAAACTTTAACAATTTTGATGGGTTAATTTCGATTTTTTTACTGACCTTCCTGAGTAAAAACAAGATGGCGCCGTCATTGAACATTTAACGAAAATATTTATAAGTATTTCCCGATTTCAATTTTAAAGTACCGTTGGAAAGATAATAAAAAGAGCTACAAATGATACAACAATTTTCCAGAAAGTTAATATTTTGAGGTATGTTGGTTTGAGTTTTGGTATTTAACGATATTTTAAGAGCACAATAGGTGAAACTACTTTGTATGGGTATCAATCGATTCGTTATGAACCTGATTTACAATTTTGATGGAAAATTCGATTTTTACTGCCTTCCATGCAAAACAGATGGCCGCGCAATGAACCTTTTGACTGCTTATCATTAAAGTAAATCGATTTTTAATTACTATACCGTTGAAAAGGTAATTAAGAAATAAACTAATACTTACCATTTTGTTGAAACTAATTTACTAAGGTATGTTAAAAACTTAAATTTTACACATCGTCATCGTTATGGAACTTATGCGCATATTACATGACCAAAACGGTTTCGAAATGTTTTGCTTGTTATCCGTACATATCTCTTATAGTATTTCAATGAGTCCTTACTTTTTATGTTCGAATATATAACAGGATACGTTTTGAAACTCGGCTGTAATTTAAAAAACATGCATCGAGTATTCATCTTGTTGATGAGCTAGCGAGCGTGCGAGCGACGAAGATCCTTTCACTCACTGGAGAAAAATCGATTTTTTTTTTTTTTTTTTTTGTATTTTTGTGTGTTTGTTAACACGATTCGTTAAGAGCCGAATCCGATGCGATGAAATTTTATGGAGGCTTCGAAATCTCTAAACTTAGAACTGCCACGTGATTTTGAGCGCAATCGAAAATTTTCTATGGAAAAACGCATTTTACGATTTTTTTCGATTTTAAAAACAATATCTTCCGACTGATAACATTTTACTGCTTATCCGATTAATTTAATCAGAACCTTATTTTATGAATTAAGATATTCGTGTGAAATAGCGTAATCGAAAATTTCTCATGAAAATCGAAATTTAGGGTTTTTCTTTTAAAACATTCTTTGACATTATAACCTAATCTTTATCTATTGTAGATTTTGTTTAAAAAACTTAATTTTTGAATTATAACTCGTTGTAAAATTATGAGCGCAATCGATAATTATTTCTATGACAATTGCAACTTTTCGATTTTTTGCTTTTTTAAATTCGTAAAAATTACGATTTATGTACAAATAAGTCATTATTTTTAATTTAATTAATTATAAAAACTCGACTAAGTAATGATTTTTTACAGAAACATGAAATCGCGTACACAATGACATTCAAGCACAAATATGCTCATCAAAACGCGCGGGATAAGCGTTTCCTTGATGTTTTAAACACATTTCGTCGTAGTACAATAATTGACGAAAGAATTATGTCTCTGGTATCAATCGGTCCGTTATAAAACGTACTTTAATAATTTTGATGAGGTACCCGTCGCAAAAAACAAGATGGCCGCAAAAAAAACTTTGTAACTTGTATATTTTCTATAATAATTGACAGATTCATTTCAAAGGTACCGTTGGAAAGGTAATTAAAGGAGCAACAAATAATAAACTAATATGTTGGTACCATAGACATAAATTAAAAATGTTCCTCCACCGGGGATTGAACCCGGGACCAGTTGATAACAGTATGACATTGACAGCCTAGGTCCTGGTTGTTTCTAATTGTAATTATTCACATCATCATCCAGCCCAGATCCGATCAGTAGCGTACACATTCTCGCAGAATAGCTGATGCAGATCATGCCCAACGAAAATATACGTGGCATTGAAACCGATAAACCGAGTACATTAATACATATCGTCCACGAAAATCTCCAAAAACCAAAAAAATATATATTATATTAAGACAGAAATTTAAAAAATACCTCCATCGGGTATTGAACTCGGGACCTAGGCTGTCAATGTCATACTCTTTCCAACTGGTCCCTGGTCAATCCCCGGTGGAAGAACATTTTTTACTTTTTTTCTATGGTACCAACATAACAGCGTAATAGTCGCCTACTATAAAACAAAGGTTAAACAAAATACATACAAACATATTTATATACGCCATATTTGTTCCATAACTGTAACGATCGTGTGTGGTAACAGGATAACCTCAGTAAATATTAAAGTTTCGTGAAAATTGCAAGTTTATTATTTTTTGCTCCTTTAATTACCTTTCCAACGGTACCTTTGAAATGAATCTGTCTATTACCTTAGAAAATGTACAAGTTACAAAGTGTTTTTTTGCGGCCAACATGTTTTTTTTGCGACGGGAACCTCATCAATATTGTTAAAGTACGTTTCATAACGAAACGATTGATCCCAGATACATAATTCTTTCGTCAATTATTGTGCCTCAACGAAATGTGTTTAAAACATCAAGGTCAAATACTCGATGCATATATTATTCATTTACACATGCCATCGCTTCAAATAAATTATCTCGGGATATATTTGTCGGAACATTAAAAGTAAGGACTCATTGAATACATAAAGAGATATGCTACGGATATGCGACGGACTCTCACCATCGAAATTGTTTATCTATGGATCAATACGAATCGATTGATACCACATACATAGCTCTTACACCTTTTCGGCCACGGAATTACCTATGCTCCTCTACTATAACGGCTGCACAGTCATCATTCCCTTTTAACTGGTAAACCGAAACGGCTATTGTTTACATAATATGAGCTGCAAAAGCGTGCAATCATCAGCGGAATGCGAAAGTGGGCAAGGAAAGAGCGAGCTAACGTGTCAATCCCGGAGCTCTAATTCGGGAGACGTCTGTTCGATTCCAGTAATTCTCAGTTAACCTAGACGTGCAAACCTGAAGATAGTCGGTTTGTGTGTGTTTCAAAAGGATAGACTTGACAGCTATTTTTCAATAATTTAATATTTACGCTCCATCGTCTCCCGTGGTGAAACATATTGACCTACGATGTGTGTGCTCACAGATAATGGTTCCACCCAACGTAACAACATCAGAAACGATGTTCTTGGCGACATCCTCGGATGACTGTAAAAAGCCCAATTCTCGTCCAAGCGTCACGACATCGGCCGAAAGGACACCGCCGACTCCTGTGAAACCGGCACGTCGCGTATACAAGTGGGACATAGCATGGCTGAATGTAATAGCATTTATATACCTTCACGGAGCTTCTTTGTACGGAGTATACCTTGTGCTAACCACAGCGAAATTGGCTACATCTTTATTTGGTAAGCATAGTTTTAATGTACACTAGGCAAACGCCATAAATCGTTGTTTGGACGAGTGAGCGGAGCGAATGAATTAAGTCTCTATGGCAAGTTTTCGGCACTTCGTTGGGTTTATGAGTGATGTTGAAAGGGTTTTATGTATGTGTTTTGTGGTTTGGTGTGTGTGTGTGTGTATGTGTGTGTGTTTGTGTGTGTGTTTTGTACAGACAGACAGGCAAACCACCCCAACGCCACAAAAACATAAATACATACTACATACATACATCATACATACATCATACTACTAAAAATCCTACATACATCATCATACATCATACATACATACTAATACATACAACATAATACATACAAATACATACTACATTACTACATCCTACTACATAATCATAACATCATACATACATTACATAACATACATCATCATACATAATACAAAAACATAATACATACATACATACATACATACATACATACATCTACATACATACAAAACCAAAAAAAATAAATAAAAAAAAAATTTAAAAAATAAATAAATAAAAAAATAAAAAAATAAAAAAATAAATAAAAATTTAAAAAAATAAATAAAAAATTTAAAAAATAAATAAAAAAAAAACTAAAAAAACACACACACACCCCACCGTCCTTGGTCGGGGTAGACGTGTTTTCGTCCCTCCCCCCCTCACTGTTTATTTGTGTACCCGCTGCAGTGCATGGCTATGCATATACATTTCTCAATCAAGCCAATCTGCTAACATTGTGGTTTTTGACGCTGTCTGTTGTTTTCTTTGTCGTTTTTTTTATTTAAAAAGTTCTCTTGTTATTTTTCCCTCTTTCGTTTTTTTGTAGGGGTTTTATTACCGGGGGAAATTTTTAATTTTTAAGCAATTTTGGGCTTGTATTTTTTTGGGGGGATTTTCTATTTTTTCTTTCAGGAAACCTTTCTATTGGCTTCACCTGAAAAATCCCTTTTTTGTTTTGCTGCTTAAGTGTACCTCCCCGATTTTAGGGGAGTTTTTCGTTTTGTTTTTAATTTTTAATTTTTACACCCCTTTTTTTGGGCACTGCCATTTTTTCCAAACTGAGAAAAAAATTTTTTTTTTTTTTTACTTTTCCCTTTTGTTTT